>JAKWBO010001154.1:0-18048 GCA_034336685.1 Luscinia luscinia
AACTGGAATAATGGGAGTAATAAATGGGAATAATAAATGGGAATAATAAATTGGAGTAATGGGAAAATGGGAATAATGAACAGGAATAACAAGAATACAAACGGGAATGACAAATGGGAATGATGGAAATAATGAGGATAATAAATAGGAATAATGGGAATAACAAACAGGAATAATAAATGGGAATACTAAATGGGAATGATGGGAATAATAAATGGGAATAATAAATGGGAATAACAAGAATAACAAACGGGAATGACAGGAAAAATAAATGGGAATAATAAGCAGGAATAATGAGAATAATAAACAGGAATAATAAACAGGAATGAAAGAAATAATGGGAAAAATGAATCAGAATAACGAGAATAATAAATGGGAATAACGGGAATAATAAACAGGAACGATGAAAATAATGGAAATAATGGGGATAATGGGAATGATGGGAATAACAAGGAAAAAACCCGGGAATAACAGGAAAAATAAATGGGAATAATGGGAATAACGAACAGGAATGGTGGGAATGGAAATAATGGGAATGGGAAATGGGAATAATGGAGTGGGAAACAGGAATGGGAATAATGGGAGTGATGGCAATAGTAGGAATGGAATAACAGGAATGGGAAATGGTGATGGGAAATGGGAATAATGGGAATAATGGGAATGAACAATGGGAATGGAAATGGAAAATGGGAATGGGAAATGTGAATAATGGGAATTCCAGGACTTGATTCCCAATGAATGAATCCCCAGATTTGATTCCCACGGAATTCCAGGAACTGTCCCCATCTCCCCTCCAGCCCATCTCCTATTCCCGAGGAATCCCAGGATTTGATTCCCAGGAATCCCAGGATTGATTCCCAAGGAATGAATTCCCGGCTTCATTTCTAGGGAATGTACTCCGGGCTGTGATTCCCAGGGAATGAACTCTGGGATGTGATTCCCAGGGAATGAATTCCAGGATGTGATTCCCGGTGAAAGCACTCCGGGCTGTGATTCCCAGGGAATGAACTCTGGGCTGTGATTCCCAGGGAATGAATTCCAGGATTTGATTCCCAGGGAATGAATTCCAGGATGTGATTCCCAGTGAAAGCACTCCGGGCTGTGATTCCCAGGGAATGAACTCTGGGATGTGATTCCCAGGGAATGAACTCCGGGATTTGATTCCCAGGGACTGAATTCTGGGATGTGATCCCCAAGAGAATTCCCAGCTCCGGGCTCGGATCCCCAAGGAATTCCCAACTCCGGATTCGGATCCCCAGGGAATTCCCACCTCCACACTGATCCCCAGGGAATTCCCAGCTCCGGTTCCAGGTCCCCAGGGAATCCCCAGCTCTGGGTTGGATCCCCAGGGAATTCCCAGCTCCAATTCCCAGTCCCCAGGGAATTCCCAGCTCCAGTCCCCGATCCCCAGGGAATCCCCAGCTCCGGGCTGGATCCCCAGGGAATTCCCAACTCCGATCCCCAGTCCCCAGGGAATTCCCAGCTCCGATCACCAGGGAATCCCCAGCTCCGGTCCCCAGGGAATTCCCAGCTCCAGGCTGGATCCCCAGGAATTCCCAGCTCCAGGCTGGATCCCCAGGAATTCCCAGCTCCAGGCTGGATCCCCAGGAATCCCCAGCTCCGGGCTCTGATCCCCATGGAATCCCCAGCTCCGGTCCCCAGGGAATCCCCAGCTCCAGGCTGGATCCCCAGGGAATTCCCAGCTCCAGGCTGGATCCCCAGGGAACCCCGGCTCCGGTCCCGGTCCCCAGGGAACCCCCAGCTCCAGGCTGGATCCCCAGGGAATTCCCGGCTCCAGGCTGGATCCCCAGGGAACCCCAGCTCCAGGCTGGATCCCCAGGAATTCCCAACTCCAGGCTGGATCCCCAGGAATTCCCGGCTCCAGGCTGGATCCCCAGGAATTCCCAGCTCCGGGTTGGATCCCCAGGGAATTCCCAGCTCTGGGTTGGATCCCAGGAATCCCCAGCTCCAGGCTGGATCCCCAGGGAATCCCCAGCTCCGGGCTCTGATCCCCATGGAATCCCCAGCTCCGGTCCCCAGGAATTCCCAGCTCCAGGCTGGATCCCCAGGGAATTCCCAACTCCGGGCTGGATCCCCAGGGAATTCCCGGCTCCAGGCTGGATCCCCAGGGAATTCCCAGCTCCGGGTTGGATCCCCAGGGAATTCCCAGCTCCGATCCCGGGTCCCCAGGGAATTCCCAGCTCCAGGCTGGATCCCCAGGGAATTCCCAACTCCGGGCTGGATCCCCAGGGAATTCCCGGCTCCAGGCTGGATCCCCAGGGAATTCCCAGCTCCAGGCTGGATCCCCAGGGAATTCCCAGCTCCAGGCTGGATCCCCAGGGAATCCCCAGCTCCGATTCCCGGTCCCCAGGAACCCCAGCTCTGGCCTGGATCCCCCAGGGAACCCGCCGGCTCGGTCCCCAGGGAATCCCCAGCTCTGGTCCCCAGGAATTCCCAACTCCGGTTCCTGATCCCCAGGGAATTCCCAGCTCCAGGCTGGATCCCAGGGAACCCCCAGCTCCAGTTCCTGATCCCCAGGAACCCCCGGCTCACTCCCGGTCCCCAGGGAACCCCCAGCTCCGGGTTGGATCCCCAGGGAATTCCCAGCTCCGGGTTGGATCCCCCAGGAACCCCCAGCTCCAGGCTGGATCCCCAGGGAACCCCCAACTCCGGCCTCCCCCGGTCCCCAGGAATCCCCAGCTCCAGTTTCTGATCCCCAGGGAACCCCGGCTCAGCCCCGGTCCCCACCTGCCGCTTCGGCTGCCGGGGGCGAGGCCTCGGGGCTGGAGGGCGGCAGCTCGGTCACGTCGGCGATGATGGGCCCGGGAGGTGGGGCCGGGCTCGGCCGGGAACAGCGCTGGGGCCCCCGAACGCCGGCGACGGGGCCTGGGGGCTCCCGTGAGCCCCGGAACCCGAAACCCCACTCCCAAAAAATCCCAGAGATCCCACTCCCAAAAAACCCAGAAACCCCAGAAATCCCACTCCCAAAAATCCCGGAAACCCCACTCCCAAAAAACCCCAGAGATCCCACTCCCAAAAAATCCCAGAAACCCCAGACATCCCACTCCCAAAAAATCCCGGAAATCCCACTCCCAAAAAACCCAGAAACCCCAGAAATCCCACTCCCAAAAAATCCCGGAAACCCCACTCCCAAAAAACCCCAGAGATCCCACTCCCAAAAAATCCCAGAAACCCCAGACATCCCACTCCCAAAAAATCCCGAAATCCCACTCCCAAAAACCCAGAAACCCCAGAAATCCCATTCCCAAAAAATCCCAGAAACCCCACTCCCAAAAAAATCCCAGAGATCCCACTCCCAAAAATCCCAGAAACCCCAGACATCCCACTCCCAAAAAATCCCGGAAATCCCACTCCCAAAAAACCCAGAAACCCCAGACATCCCATTCCCAAAAAACCCCAGAGATCCCACTCCCAAAAAATCCCAGAGATCCCAGAAATCCCATTCCCAAAAAATCCCAGAGATCCCACTCCCAAAAAATCCCAGAGACCCCACTCACAAAAAATCCGAAAACCCCACTCCCAAAAAATCCCGGAAACCACACTCCCAAAAAATCCCAGAGATCCCACTCCCAAAAAATCCCAGAAATCCCATTCCCAAAAAATCCCGAAAATCCCACTCCCAAAAATCCCAGAAACCCCACTCCCAACAAATCCCGGAAATCCCATTCCCAAAAACCCAGAAACCCCAGAAATCCCATTCCCAAAAACCCCAGAGATCCCACTCCCAAAAAATCCCAGAAATCCCACTCCCAAAAATCCCAGAAATCCCATTCCCAAAAAATCCTGGAAACCCCATTCCCAAAAACCCCAGAGATCCCATTCCCAAAAAACCCCGGAAATCCCATTCCCAAAAACCCCAGAAACACCAGGAATCCCATTCCCAAAAATCCCGAAATCCCACTCCCAAAAAACCCCAGAGATCCCACTCCCAAAAAATCCCAGAGATCCCATTCCCAAAAATCCCGAAAATCCCATTCCCAAAAAATCCTGAAAATCCCACTCCCAAAAAATCCCAGAGATCCCAGAAATCCCATTCCCAAAAAACCCCAGAGATCCCATTCCCAAAAACCCCAGAAATCCCACTCCCAAAAACCCAGAAACCCCAGAAATCCCATTCCCAAAAATCCCAGAAACCCCACTCCCAAAAAAATCCCAGAGATCCCACTCCCAAAAATCCCAGAAACCCCAGACATCCCACTCCCAAAAATCCCGGAAATCCCACTCCCAAAAAATCCCAGAAACCCCAGACATCCCATTCCCAAAAAATCCAGAAATCCCATTCCCAAAAAACCCCAGAAACACCAGACATCCCATTCCCAAAAACCCTAGAGATCCCATTCCCAAAAACCCCAGAAATCCCACTCCCAAAATCCCAGAAATCCCATTCCCAAAAATCCCGGAAACCCCACTCCCAAAAATCCTGGAAACCCCACTCCCAAAAAACCCAGAAACCCCAGAAATCCCATTCCCAAAAACCCCAGAGATCCCACTCCCAAAAAATTCCGAAAACCCCACTCCCAAAAAATCCCGAAAATCCCACTCCCAAAAAATCCCGGAAATCCCACTCCCAAAAAACCCCCAAAAATCCGGGAATTCCCAGTGAATCCCAGAAATCCCATTCCCGAAAAACCCCAGAAATCCGGGAATTCCCAGTGAATACCGGCCCCGTAAATCCCAGAAATCTGGGAATTCCCAATAAATCCCATTCCCACAGATCCTATTCCAAATAAATCCCATTCCCCTTCCCCCAAATCCCATATTCCTCATCCCATTCCCCCAAATCCCATTCTCAATAAATCCCATTCCCACAAATCCCGTATCATGGTTCCCATTTCCCAAATCCCAATCCCAATAAATCCCATCCCCACAAATCCCATCCCTGATCCCAATCCCAATAAATCCCATCCTCACAAATCCCATTCCCCCAAATCCCATTCTGAATAAATCCCATTCCCACAAATCCCGTATCATGGTTCCCATTTCCCAAATCCCATTCTCAATAAATCCCATCCCCACAAATCCCATCCCTGATCCCAATCCCAATAAATCCCATTCCCCCAAATCCCATATTTCCGTTCCCATTCCCCCAAATCCTATTTCAAATTAATCCCGATCCTACAAATCCCATATCCCTGTTTCCATTCCCCAGATCCCAATCCAAATAAATTCAATCCCAAATAAATCCCATTCCCAGTAATCCCACATCTCTGTTCCCATTCCCCCAGTTCCCATCCCCACTAAATCCCAACCCCAATCCCAATAAATCCATTCCCCTAAATGCCATTCCAAAGAAATCCTGATCCTAGAAATGCCATGTCCCTCTTCCCATTCCCAATCCCAATCCCAATGAATCCCATTCCCCAGTTCCTAACCCCAGTAAATCCCAGTAAATCCCATTCCCCCAGATCCCAATCCCAGTAAATCCCATTCTCCCAGTTCCCAAACCCACTAAATCCCAATTCCATTTTCCCTCCAGTAAATCCCATTCCCATCCCACTAAATCCCAGTAGATCCCAGTAAATGCCATTCTCCAGTTCCCAATCCCAGCAGGTCCCAGTAAAACCCACTCTCCCAGTTCCCAACCCCAGTAAATCCCATTCCCCCAGTTCCCAATCCCAGTAGATCCCAGTAACTCCCAGTAAATCCCATCCCCACTAAACCCCAGTAAATCCCATTCCCCAAATCCCATATCCCCATTCCCATCCCCAGTTCCCAATCCCAGTAGATCCCAGTAAATCCCGTCCCCAGTTCCCAATCCCAGTAAATCCCATTCCCCAGTTCCCAATCCCAGCAGATCCCAGCAGCTCCCAGCAGATCCCATTCCCCATTTCCCAGTTCCCAATCCCAGCAGCTCCCATTCCCCAGTTCCAGCTCCCATTATTCCCCAGTTCCATTCCCCAGTTCCAGCTCCCAGCAGCCCCAGCAGATCCCAGCAGCTCCCATTCCCCATTCCCCCAATCCCAGCAGCTCCCAGCAGCTCCCATTTCCCAGTTCCCAATCCCAGCAGCTCCCAGCAGCTCCCACTCCCCGGTTCCAGCTCCCATTATTCCCCAGTTCCATTCCCCAGTTCCGATCCCAGCAGCTCCCAGCAGGTCCCACTCCCCAGTTCCAGCTCCCATTATTCCCCAGTTCCATTCCCCAGTTCTGAATCCCAGCAGGTCCCATTCCCCAGTTCCCAATCCCAGCAGCTCCCACTCCCCATTCCAGAATCCCACCAGCTCCCATTTCCCAGTTCCCAATCCCAGCAGCTCCCATTCCCCAGGTTCCAGCTCCCATTATTCCCCAGTTCCATTCCCCAGTTCCAGCTCCCAGCAGCTCCCATTCCCCAGTTCCAGCCCCCAGCAGGTCCCACTCCCCAGTTCCAGCTCCCAGCAGCCCCCAGCAGCTCCCATTTCCCAGTTCCCAATCCCAGCAGCTCCCATTCCCAGTTCCACTCCCCAGTTCCAGCTCCCATTATTCCCCAGTTCCATTCCCAGTTCCAGCCCCCAGCAGCTCCCACTCCCCAGTTCCAGCTCCCAGCAGCTCCCACTCCCCAGTTCCCAATCCCAGCAGCCCCAGCAGCTCCCACTCCCCAGTTCCAGCCCCAGCAGCCCCACTCCCCAGTTCCAGCTCCCACTCCCCAGTTCCAGCCCCCAGCAGCCCCCACTCCCCAGTTCCAGCTCCCACTCCCCAGTTCCAGCTCCCACTCCCCAGTTCCAGCCCCAGCAGCCCCCACTCCCCAGTTCCAGCTCCCACTCCCCAGTTCCAGCTCCCACTCCCCAGTTCCAGCCCCAGCAGCCCCCACTCCCCAGTTCCAGCCCCACTCCCCAGTTCCAGCTCCCACTCCCAGCTCCCCTCCCGCCCGGGCGCACTCACGGCGTAGGCGGCGTTCCCGGGTGCTCCAGCGAGTACTGCCGGCTGTACTTGGGCATGGGGTGCTGTGGCCGTCGTTCAGCATCAGGGGGCTGCTGGCGCCCAGAACCCCAACAGCCGTGAGCCCAAACCCACAGAGCCCGACCCCAGTGAGCCCAAACCCACAGAGCCCGACCCCAGTGATCCCAAATGGCACAGAGCCCGACCCCAGTGAGCCCAAACCCACAGAGCCCGACCCCAGTGAGCCCAAACCCACAGAGCCCGACCCCAGTGAGCCCAAACCCCACAGAGCCCGACCCCAGTGAGCCCCAAACCCCACAGAGCCTGACCCCAGTGATCCCAAACCCCACAGAGCCCGACCCCAGTGAGCCCAAACCCCACAGAGCCCAACCCCAGTGAGCCCCAAACCCACAGAGCCCGACCCCAGTGATCCCAAACCCCACAGAGCCCAACCCCAGTGAGCCCAAACCCACAGAGCCCAACCCCAGTGAGCCCAAACCCCACAGAGCCCGACCCCAGTGAGGCCCAAACCCCACAGAGCCCGACCCCAGTGAGCCCAAACCCCACAGAGCCCGACCCCAGTGATCCCAAAGATCCCATTCCCAGTAATCCAATCCCACAGAGCCCGACCCCAGTGATCCCAAAGATCCCATTCCCAATAATCCATTCTCACAGAGCCCGACCCCAGTGAGCCCAAACCCCACAGAGCCCGACCCCAGTGATCCCAAAGATCCCATCCCCAATAATCCAATCCCACAGAGCCCGACCCCAGTGATCCCAAAGATCCCATTCCCAGTAATCCATTCCCACAGAGCCCGACCCCAGTGATCCCAAAGATCCCATTCCCAATAATCCCATTCCCACAGAGCCCGACCCCAGTGAGCCCAAACCCCACAGAGCCCAACCCCAGTGATCCCAAACCCCACAGAGCCCGACCCCAGTGAGCCCAAACCCCACAGAGCCCGACCCCAGTGAGCCCAAACCCCACAGAGCCCGACCCCAGTGATCCCAAAGATCCCATTCCTATAATCCATTCCCACAGAGCCCGACCCAGTGATCCCAAAGATCCCATTCCCAGTAATCCAATCCCACAGAGCCCGACCCCAGTGATCCCAAATCCCACAGTCCCAACCCCAGTGATCCCAAAGATCCCATTCCCAATAATCCATTCCCACAGAGCCCGACCCCAGTGAGCCCAAACCCCACAGAGCCCGACCCCAGTGATCCCAAACCCCACAGAGCCCGACCCCAGTGAGCCCAAACCCCACAGAGCCCGACCCCAGTGATCCCAAAGATCCCATTCCCAATAATCTATTCCCACAGAGCCCGACCCCAGTGAGCCCCAAACCCCACAGAGCCCGACCCCAGTGATCCCAAATCCCACAGTCCCAACCCCAGTGATCCCAAAGATCCCATTCCCAATAATCCATTCCCACAGAGCCCGACCCCAGTGAGCCCAAACCCCACAGAGCCCGACCCCAGTGAGCCCAAAACCCCACAGAGCCCGACCCCAGTGGAGCCTAAATCCTACAGAGCCCAACCCCAGTGAGCCCAAAGATCCCATTCCCAATAATCCCATTCCACAGAGCCCAGTCCCAGTAAATCCCAATAATCCCATTCCCACAGAGCCCAACCCACAGAGCCCTGTCCCAGTAAATCCCAATGATCCCATTCCCACAGAGCCCAACCCCACAGAGCCCAGTCCCAGTAAATCCCAATGATCCCATTCCCACAGAGCCCAGTCCCAGTAAATCCCAATGATCCCGCTCCCACAGAGCCCAGTCCCAGTAAATCCCAACAATCCCATTCCCACAGAGCCCAACCCCACAGAGCCCAGTCCCAGTAAATCCCAATAATCCCATTCCCACAGAGCCCAGTCCCAGTAAATCCCAATGATCCCGCTCCCACAGAGCCCAGTCCCAGTAAATCCCAATAATCCCGCTCCCACAGAGCCCAACCCCACAGAGTCCAGTCCCAGTAAATCCCAAGGATCCCATTCCCACAGAGCCCAGTCCCAGTAAATCCCAAGAATCCGTCTCCCACAGAGCCCAGTCCCAGTAAATCCCAATAATCCCGCTCCCACAGAGCCCAGTCCCAGTAAATCCCAACAATCCCATTCCCACAGAGCCCAACCCCACAGAGCCCAGTCCCAGTAAATCCCAATAATCCCATTCCCACAGAGCCCAGTCCCAGTAAATCCCAATGATCCCGTTCCCACAGAGCCCAGTCCCAGTAAATCCCAATAATCCCGTTCCCACAGAGCCCAACCCCACAGAGCCCAGTCCCAGTAAATCCCAAGGATCCCATTCCCACAGAGCCCAGTCCCAGTAAATCCCAATGATCCCGCTCCCACAGAGCCCAGTCCCAGTAAATCCCAATAATCCCATTCCTACAGAGCCCAGTCCCAGTAAATCCCAAGAATCCGCTCCCACAGAGCCCAGTCCCAGTAAATCCCAATAATCCCGTTCCCACAGAGCCCAACCCCACAGAGTCCAGTCCCAGTAAATCCCAATGATCCCGCTCCCACAGAGCCCAGTCCCAGTAAATCCCAATAATCCCGTTCCCACAGAGCCCAGTCCCAGTAAATCCCAATAATCCCATTCCCACAGAGCCCAACCCCACAGAGCCCAGTCCCAGTAAATCCCAATGATCCCATTCCCACAGAGCCCAGTCCCAGTAAATCCCAATGATCCCATTCCCACAGAGCCCAGTCCCAGTAAATCCCAATAATCCCGTTCCCACAGAGCCCAGTCCCAGTAAATCCCAATAATCCCATTCCCACAGAGCCCAACCCCACAGAGCCCAGTCCCAGTAAATCCCAATGATCCCATTCCCACAGAGCCCTGTCCCAGTAAATCCCAATGATCCCGTTCCCACAGAGCCCAACCCCACAGAGCCCTGTCCCAGTAAATCCCAATGATCCCATTCCCACAGAGCCCAGTCCCAGTAAATCCCAATGATCCCATTCCCACAGAGCCCAACCCCACAGAGCCCAGTCCCAGTAAATCCTAATGATCCCATTCCCACAGAGCCCAGTCCCAGTAAATCCCAATGATCCCGCTCCTACAGAGCCCAGTCCCAGTAAATCCCAATAATCCCGCTCCCACAGAGCCCAACCCCACAGAGTCCAGTCCCAGTAAATCCCAATAATCCCATTCCCACAGAGCCCAACCCCACAGAGCCCAGTCTCAGTAAATCCAATGATCCCATTCACCTAAATCCCAATCCCACAGATCCCAACCCCAATAAATCACAATCCCAGTAAATCCCAATAAATCCCAATAATGCCATTCCCACAGATCCCATTCCCATAGATCCCAACCCCTAAAAATCCCATTCCAAATAATCCAAATGCCAATGATCCCATTTCCACAGATCCAAATCCCACAAATCCCAATCCAAATAAAACCCAATCCCAATCAATCCCATTCCTCCAAATCCCACTCCCAATAATCTCAAACCCACAGATCCCAGTCCCAATAAATCCCATTCCCAATAAATCCCATTTACCCAAATCCCATTCCCACAGACCCCAACCCCTATAAATCCCATTCCCAATAAACCCCATTCTCACAAATCCCAGTCCCACAAATCCCATTCCCACAGATCCCAATGATCCCATTCCCACAGATCCCAATCCCAAAAATATAATTCCAAATAATCTTATTCCCAGATCCCAATCCAAATCAATCCCATTCCCCCAAATCCCATATCCCAATAAATCCCATTCCCAATACTCCCATTCCCCAAATCCCAATCCAAATCAATCCCAATCCATATAAATCCTATTCCAAATAAATCCTTTTCCCAAAAAAATCCCATTCATACAAATCCTAATCCAAGTAAATCCCATTCCCCCCAATCTAATAAATCCCAATATTCCCATTTCAAATCCCATAGATCCCAATCCCAATAAATCCCATTCCAAATAATCCCATTCCCACAGATCTCAATCCCACAAATCCCAATCTCAATAAAACATATTCCCAATAATTTAAATCCTACAGATCCCAATCCAAATAAATCCCATCCCCCCAAATCCCATTCCCACAGATCCAAATCCCACAAATCCTATTCCAAATAAACCCTTTCCCACAGATCCCAATCCCACAAATACTAATCCAAATAAATCCCATTCCAAATAATTCCATTCCCCCAAACCCCATATCCTCCTTTCCAATACTAGGATTTTGATTTGGGAAAATGGGGGTTGGGGGAATGGGATTTGGGGGAATGGGAACAGGAATGGAATCTGGGGAAATGAGATTTGAGGGAATGGGATTTGGAGGAATGTGAACAGGGATATGGGATTTGTGGGATTGGGATCTGTGGGGATGGGATTTATTTGGATTGGGATTTGGGGGAATGGGATTTATTTGGATTGGGATTTCTGGGATTGGGAACTGTGGAAATGGGATTTATTGGGATTGGGGGGAATGGGATTTATTTGGATTGGGATATGGGGAATGGGATTTATTGGGATTGGGATTTGTGGGATTGGGATTTGGGGAAATGGGATTTGTGGGAATGGGATTTGGGGGAATGGGATTTATTTGGATTGGGATCTGTGGGAATGAGATTTATTTGGATTGGGATTTGGGGGAATGGGATTTGGGGAAATGGGATTTATTTGGATTGGGATTTGGGGATTGGGATTTGGGGGAAATGGGATTTACTAGGATTGGGAACTGTGGGAATGGGATTTGGGGGAATGGGATTTATTTGGATTGGGATTTGTGGAATGGGATTTGGGGGAATGGGATTTATTTGGATTGGGATTTATTGGGATTGGGATTTGGGGAATGGGATTTGGGGGAATGGGATTTGGGGGAATGGGATTTATTGGGATTGGGATCTGTGGGAATGGGATTTATTGGGATTGGGATTTATTGGGATTGGGATTTGGGGGAATGGGATTTATTTGGATTGGGATTTGTGGGAATGGGATTATTGGGAATGGGATTTATTGGGAATGGGATTACTGGGAACGGGAACATGGATGGGATTTCTAAGAATGGGATTTATCAGCACCAGGAAACCCCCCAAAATCCCAAAAAAACAAAAAAAAGGGAAAAAAATTCCTGATTTTTCCCCAGCCAGGAGGGGATTCCCACTGGATTTGTGGGATGGAATTCCCAGGGAATTCCCAGGAAATGGATTCTCATTGGATTTATGGGATTTTGGGATGGAATTCCCAGGGAATGGCTGAAATGGGAAAATCCTGAAATCCCAATTTTGGAATTTCCAGGAAAAACAGAAATCCAAGGAATTCCTCAATCCCTGAACCCCAGCCCGGCCCCTGGAGGGGGAGATCCCGAATTTCCGAATTCCCAATTCCCCAAAAATTGGGATCTTGGGAATTGCAGACTCACATTTTCCTCTTGACGCCCAAGATCCGGTTGGATTGAACCAGGGAAATCAGGAACTGGATCAGCTGGGGGGGAAAAGGGGAAAAACTGTCAGGAAAACTGGGAAAAACACCTGGAAAAACTGGGAAAAAACAGGGAAAAAATAGAGAAAAATAACTGGGAAAACCAGGGAAAAACTGGGGAAGAACTGGGAAAAAATGGGAAAAAACTGAGGAAAAAACTGGGAAAAATGGGAAAAAAACCTGGGAAAAATGGGGGAAATGGGAAAAAAAACTGGGAAAACTGGGGGAAATGGGAAAAAATGGGAAAAAGAACTGGGAAAACTGGGGGAAAATTCAGAAAAAATGGGAAAATGGGGGAAAAATGGGGAAAAAAACCTGGAAAAACAGAGAAAAACATGGGAAAAATAAACAGGGAAAACCAGGGGAAAACTAGAGAAATGGGGGAAAACTGGGAAAAAATGGGAGAAATTGGGAAAATGGGAAAAGAACAGGGAAAAAAACCTGGAAAAACAGGGAAAACTGGGGAAAAATGGGAAAAAACTGGGAAAAACTGGGGAAACTCAGAAAAAAATTGGGAAAATGGGGGAAAATGGGGAAAATAAACTGGGAAAACCAGGGGAAAACAGGAAAAAACTGTGGAAAAAAAACTGGGAAAAAACCCTGGAAAAACAGAGAAAAAAATGGGGAAAATAAACAGGGAAAAACTGGGGAAATGGGGGAAAACTGGGGGAAAATGGTAAAATGGGGTTAAACTGGGAAAAATTGGGGGAAATGGGGGGAGAAAACCTGGGAAAATTGGGAAAAAACTGGGAAAAAAACCTGGGAAAAACAGGGAAAAATTGGGGAAATAACCTGAACCTGGAAAAGTGGGAATTGAACCTGGAAAAGTGGGAATTACCTTTGGAAAAGTGGGAATTACTCATGGAAAATTGGGAATTCTCCCAGGAAAGTGGGAATTGCACAGGAAAAGTGGGAATTGCCTCAGAAAAAGTGGGAATTACCCCTGAAAAATTGGGAATTACCCCTGGAAAAGTGGGAATTAGCCTTGGAACATTGGGAATTCTCCCAGAAAAGTGGGAATGACCTTTGGAAAATCGGGAATTACCCCTGGAAAATTGGGAATTACCCTTGAAAAATTGGAAATTCTCCCAGAAAAGTGGGAATTGCCGCAGGAAAAATGGGAATTGCCTCAGGAAAAGCGGGAATTACTCATGGAAAATTGGGAATTACCCCCAGAAAAGTGGGAATTAGCCTTGGAAAATTGGGAATTCTCCCAGAAAAGTGGGAATTACCCCCAGAAAAGTGGGAATTACCCCCGGAAAAGTGGGAATTACCCCTGGAAAATTGGAAATTACCCCACAAAATTGGGAATTCTCCCAGAAAAGTGGGAATTGCCTCAGGAAAAGTGAGAATTGCCTCAAGAAATCAGGAATTATCTCCTGAAAAGTGGGAATTACCCTCAGAAAAGTGGGAATTACCCCACAAAATTGGGAATTACCCCTGGAAAGTGGGAATTAGCCTTGGAAAAGTGGGAATTACCCCTGGAAAGTGGGAATTAGCCTTGGAAAAATGGGAATTACCCCTGGAAAATTGGGAATTCTCCCAGAAAAGTGGGAACTGCCTCAGGAAAGTGGGATTTACCCCCAGAAAAGTGGGAATTACCCCTGGAAAAGTGGGAATTACCCCACAAAATTGGGAATTACCCCCAGAAAATTGGGAATTAGCCTTGGAAAAGTGGGAATTACCCCCAGAAAAGTGGGAATTACCCCTGGTTAAGTGGGAATTACCCTTGGGAAATTGGGAGTTACCCTTGGGAAATTGGGAATTCTCCCAGAAAAGTGGGAATTACCCCCAGAAAAGTGGGAATTAGCCTTGGAAAATTGGGAATTCTCCCAGAAAGTGGGAATTGCCTCAGGAAAAGTGGGAATTACCCCCAGAAAAGTTGGAATTGCACAGGAAAAGTGGGAATGGACTCTGGAAAATTGGGAATTACCCCCAGAAAAGTAGGAATTACTCATGGAAAATTGGGAATTACCCCCAGAAATTTCGGAATTACCCCTGGAAAATTGGGAATTACCCTTGGAAAATTGGGAATTCTCCCAGAAAAGTGGGAATTACTCATGGAAAATTGGGAATTACCCCCAGAAAAGTGGGAATTAGCCTTGGAAAATTGGGAATTCTCCCAGAAAAGTGGGAATTGCCTCAGGAAATGCGGGAATTACCCCCAGAAAAGTGGGAATTACCCCCAGAAAAGTGGGAATTACCCCTGGTAAAGTGGGAATTAGCCTTGGAAGAGTGGGGAATTCTCCCAGAAAAGTGGGAATTACCCCCAGAAAAGTGGGAATTACCCCCGGAAAAGTGGGAATTACCCCCAGAAAATTGGGAATTACCCCTGGAAAGTGGGAATTAGCCTTGGAAAAGTGGGAATTACCCCTGGAAAATTGGGAATTACCCTTGGAAAATTGGGAATTACCCTTGGAAAATTGGGAATTCTCCCAGAAAAGTGGAAATTGCCTCAAGAAATCAGGAATTACCTCCTGAAAAGTGGAAATTACCCCCAGAAAAGTGGGAATTACCCCACAAAATTGGGAATTACCCCTGGAAAAGTGGGAATCAGCCTTGGAAAAGTGGGAATTAGCCTTGGAAAATTGGGAATTCTCCCAGAAAAGTGGGAACTGCCTCAGGAAAAGTGGGAATTACCCCACAAAATTGGGAATTACCCCCAGAAAATTGGGAATTAGCCTTGGAAAAGTGGGAATTACCCCCAGAAAAGTGGGAATTATCCCTGGTAAAGTGGGAATTAGCCTTGGAAAATTGGGAATTCTCCCAGAAAAGTGGGAATTGCCCCAGGAAAATTGGGAGTTACCCTTGGAAAATTGGGAATTCTCCCAGAAAAGTGGGAATTAGCCTTGGAAAAGTGGGAATTGCCTCAGGAAAATTGAGGATTGCCCTTGGAAAATTGGGAATTCTCCCAGAAAAGTGGGAATTGCCTCAGGAAAAGTGAGAATTGCCTCAAGAAATCAGGAATTATCTCCTGAAAAGTGGGAATTACCCCCAGAAAAGTGGGAATCACCCCACAAAATTGGGAATTACCCCTGGAAAGTGAGAATTAGCCTTGGAAAAGTGGGAATTACCCCTGGAAAATTGGGAATTCTCCCAGAAAAGTGGGAACTGCCTCAGGAAAAGTGGGAATTACCTCCAGAAAAGTGGGAATTACCCCCAGAAAAGTGGGAATTACTCATGGAAAATTGGGAATTACCCCACAAAATTGGGAATTACCCCTGGAAAATTGGGAATTACCCTTGGAAAATTGGGAATTCTCCCAGAAAAGTGGGAATTACTCATGGAAAATTGGGAATTACCCCCAGAAAATTGGGAATTACCCTTGAAAAATTGGAAATTCTCCCAGAAAAGTGGGAATTGCCTCAGGAAAAATGGGAATTGCCTCAGGAAAAGCGGGAATTACTCATGGAAAATTGGGAATTACCCCCAGAAAAGTGGGAATTACCCCTGGTAAAGTGGGAATTAGCCTTGGAAAATTGGGAATTCTCCCAGAAAAGTGGGAATTGCCTTTGGAAAATCGGGAATTACCCATGGAAAAGTGGGAATTACCCCCAGAAAAGTGGGAATTACCCCACACAATTGGGAATTACCCCCAGAAAAGTGGGAATTACCCTTGGAAAACTGGGAATTACCCCTGGAAAAGTGGGAATTACCCCTGGAAAAGTGGGAATTACCCTTGGAAAATGGGAATTCTCCCAGAAAAGTGGGAATTAGCCTTGGAAAATTGGGAATTACCCTTAGAAAAGTGGGAATTATCCCTGGAAAAGTGGGAATTAC
Organism: Luscinia luscinia; assembly: GCA_034336685.1. NCBI lineage: Eukaryota > Metazoa > Chordata > Aves > Passeriformes > Muscicapidae > Luscinia > Luscinia luscinia. The sequence goes on from JAKWBO010001154.1 coordinate 16,085, forward strand.
CCCCAGAAAATTGGGAATTAGCCTTGGAAAATTGGGAATTACCCTTGGAAAAGTGGGAATTATCCCTGGAAAAGTAGGAATTACCTCACAAAATTGGGAATTACCCCCAGAAAAGTGGGAATTACCCCTGGAAAAGTGGGAATTACCCCACAAAATTGGGAATTACCCCCAGAAAATTGGGAATTAGCCTTGGAAAATTGGGAATTAGCCTTGGAAAATTGGGAATTACCCCCAGAAATTTGTGAATTGTCCCCAGAAAATTGGGAATTACCCCCAGAAATTTGGGAATTGTCCCCAGAAAATTGGGAATTACCCCCAGAAATTTGGGAATTACCCCTGGAAAATGGGGAATTCTGCTGGAAGAAGGGCATTTTGGCGTTACCTTGTTGACCACCTTCTGCTGCTGGGCGTGCTTCTGGCGCAGGCTGGCGACCTCCCGCCACAGGGCCTCGTTCTCACTGCAGGACAGAGGGCAGGATGGGCCCGGGAGAGGGCTGGGAAACGGGGAAAATCCCAGGGGAATGGGGGAAAATTCCAGGGGAATGGGGGAAAATTCCATGGGGATAGGGGAAAAATTCCAGGGGAATGGGGGAAAAATTCCATGGGAATAGGGGAAAAAATTCCATGGGAATAGGGGAAAAATTCAGTGGGAATGGGGGGAAAATTCCATGGGGATAGGAGAAAAAATTCCATGGGAATAGGGGAAAAAACTCAATGGGAATAGGGGAAAAATTCAATGGGGATAGGGGAAAAAATTCCATGGGAATAGGGGAAAAAACTCAATGGGAATAGGGGAAAAATTCAATGGAAATAGGAGAAAAAAATTCCATGGGATTAGGGGAAAAAATTCCATCGAGATAGGGGAAAAAATTCCATGGGAATAGGGGAAAAAATTCCACGGAAAACCAGGAATGTGGCAGGGGAAACGTGGAGAAATTCCAGGGGAATAGGGAAAAAATTCCATGGAAAACCAGGAATGTGCCAGGGGAAATGGGGAAAAGTTCCACGGGAATAGGAGAAAAAATTCCATGAAAATAGGAGAAAAAATTCCATGGAAACAGGGGAAAAATTCCATGGAAACAGGGGAAAAATTCCATGGAAATAGGGGAAAAAATTCAATGGAAAACCAGGAATGTGCCAGGGGAAATGGGGAAAAGTTCCATGGAAACAGGGGAAAAATTCCATGGAAATAGGAGAAAGAATTCCATGGGAATAGGGGAAAAATTCCATGCGAATAGGGGAAAAAATTCCATGGGAATAGGGGAAAAAATTCCATGGGAATTGGGGAAAAAATTCCATGGGAATAGGGGAAAAAATTCCATGGAGATAGGGGAAAAAATTCCATGGGAATAGGGGAAAAAATTCCATGGAAATAGAGGAAAAATTCCATGGAAAATCAGGAATGTGCCAGGGGAAACAGGGGAAAATTGCAGGGAAAATGGGGAAAAAAATTCCATGGAAAATAGGGGAAAAAATTCCATGGAAAATAGGGAATATTCCAGGGAAAACAGGGAAAAGTTCCATGGAAATAGGAGAAAAAATTCCATGTAAAACCTGGAATGTGCCAGGGGAAACAGGTGGAAATTACAGGGAAAATGGGGAAATACTCCATTGAAACACAGGAAAAAATTCCATGGGAAACTGGGAATTTTCCATGGAAAATGGGAAATATTCCAGGGAAACACAAGGAAATATTCCATGGAAAACAGGAAATATTCCAGGAGAAAGATGGGGAAATATTCCATGGAAATAGGGGAAATGGGGAAAAAAATTCCAGGGAAACATAGGGAAATATTCCGTGGGAAAACAGGGAAATATTGCAGGGGAAAACTGGGAAATATTGCAGGGGAAAACTGGAAATATTTCATGGAAATTAGGGAAGAATTTCACGGAAAACAGGGGAATATTCCAGGGAAACACAGGAAAAAATTCCATGGGAATAGGGGGGAAAATCCATGGAAAAT
>JAKWBO010001155.1:0-18022 GCA_034336685.1 Luscinia luscinia
ATTTCGGGTTCAGAATTTTGGGGTTCAGGGGATCTGGGTTCGGGACTGGGGATTCAGAGGAGTATTTGGATTTTGGGGTTCAGATTTGGGGTTCGGAGGTCACGCCCTGAAAAATCGCGCAGGTACGGGGATTTAAATTCAAATTTTGGGGTTCAGGGATTTGGGTTCGGGATTTGGGGGGTTCAGAGGGGATTTCGGGATTTTGGGGTTCAGATTTGAGGTTCAGGGGGCACGGCTCCTCAGCACCCAGCGCAGGTAATGGGGATTTGGGGGTTCAGGGGAATTTTTGGGGTTCAGGGGGATTTTGGGTTCGGGGATTTGGGGTTCAGAGGAGGATTTCGGGATTTTGGGTTCAGGATTTGGGGTTCAGGGCACGGCCCCCAGCACCCAGCGCAGGTAATGGGATTTGGGGTTCAGGGGATTGGGGTTCAGGATTTTTGGGGTTCAGGAATCTGGGATTTTGGGGATTTTGGTTCAGATTTGGGGGTTCAGGGGCACGGCCCCCAGCACCCAGCGCAGGTACGGGGGATATTTGGGGTTCAGATTTTGGGGTTAGGGGATTTTGGGGTTCAGGATTTGGGGTTCAGGGGCACGGCCCCCAGCACCCAGCGCAGGTACGGGGTTCCTCGAGCCACCGGGTAGCGCCACCCACTGGCACTCGAGGGTGGTGGGACCTGGGGACCCTAAAATCAACTCAGGCACCCCAAAACCCAAAACCCAAAAAATCCCAAAATCCCAAAATCCAACTCAGCTTCCCAGAATCCCCCCAAAACTGCCCTGGAACCCCAAAATCCCCAAAACCTCTCCCACAAACCTCGTAGGTGATGGGACCTGGGGACCCCAAAAACCAACTCAGGCACCCCAAAATCACTGACAGAACCCTCAAATCCCAAAAACCCCAAAATCCCCAAAAATCCCCCAGAAACTGCCCCGGGAACCCCAAAATCTCAAAATGCCTCCTGGGCACCTCGGGCACCTCAGAGGGTGATGGGACCTAGGGGACCCCAAAACCAACTCAGGCACCCCAAAATCCCCAAAACCCAAAATCCCCAAAAATCCCTAAAGCCCCAAAAAGTCCCCTCCAGAAACTGCCCCGAACCCCAAAATCCCCCAAAATGCCCTAAAAACCTCCCACAAACCTACGTAGGGGTGATGGGACCTGGGGACCCTAAAACCAACTCAGGCACCCCAAAATCCCAAAAACCCCCAAAAATCCCCAAAGCCCCAAAAATCCCCCAGAAATTGCCCCGGAATCTCGAAATCCCAAAATCCCCCAAAAACCTCCCTGGGCACCTCGTGGGGGTGATGGGACCTGGGGGACCCCCAAAATCACTGACAGAACCCCAAAATCCCAAAAACCCCAAAAACCCAACTCAGCTTCCCCAAAAACTGCCCCGAAACCCAAAATCCACAAAAACCTCCCTGGGAACCTCGTAGAGTGATGGGACCTGGGGACCCTAAAAACCCAACTCAGGCACCCCAAAATCCCAAAACCTCAAAAATCCTAAACCCCAAAAAACCCAAAAATTCCAAACCCCAAAATCCCCAAATCCAACTCAGCTTCCCCAAAATCCCCCAAAACTGCCCCGGAACCCCAAAATTTCAAAAACCTCCCTGGGCACCTCGTAGGGGTGATGGGACCTGGGGACCCCAAAAATCACTGACAGAACCCCAAAATCACTGACAGAACCCCAAAATCACTGACAGAACCCCAAATCCCAAAATCCCAAAAATCCCCAAAAACCAACCCAGCTTCCCCAAAATCCCCCAAAACTGCCCCGAACCCCAAAATCCCAAAACCTCCCTGGGAACCTCGTAGGGGTGATGGGACCTGGGGACCCCAAAAATCACTGACAGAACCCCCAAATTCCCCAGGACCCCAAAAATCCCTGGGACTCCCCAAAATCCGAACCCCAAAATCCCTTAGGAACCCCCAAAATCCTCCCCAAAATCCCTGGGACCCCCAAAAATCCCCCAGAGAGCCCAGTAATTCCCAGGACCCCCAAAAATCCTCAGGACCCCCAAAAATCCCCCAAAATTCCCCAGGACCCCCAAAATCCCCAGGACCCCCAAAACCCCCAAAATTCCCCAGGACCCCCAAATCCCCCCAGGACCTCCAAATCCCCAGAATCCCCTCAAATCTCCCCAAAAATCCCCCAGGACCCCCAAAACCTCCCAGAACCCCCAGGACCCCCAGAATCCCCTCAGGACCCCCAAGTTCCCCAAATCCCCAGAATCCCCTCAAATTCCCCCAGGACCCCAAATCCCCCAGAATCCCCCCAAAATCTCCCCAAAAAATCCTCTCAGGACCTCCTTCTGGCGCTCCCCAAATCCCCCCAGAATCCTCCCCAAATTCCCCCAAATCCCCCAGGACCCCCAAATCCCCCAGAATCCCCCCAAATTCCCCCAAAACCTCCCAGAACCCCCCAAATCCCCCCCCCCAAATCCCCCCAGGACTTCCAAATCCCCGAATCCCCCAAATCTCCCCAAAATCCCTCAGGACCCCCAAAACCTCCCAGACCCCCCAGGACCCCCAAATCTCCCCAAAAATCCCTCAGGACCCCCAAAACCTCCCAGGACCCCCCAAATCCCCCAGAATCCCCAAATCTCCCAAAAAATCCCTCAGACTTCCAAATCTCCCAAATCCCCCTAGGACTCCCCAGGACCCCGAGCTCCCGCTTCTCCCCGTCCCCACCGGATCGAAGTCGCCAGCGCCGGAACCCGAGAGCTGCGGGTCTTGATCATCTGGGGACAGGGACAGTGAGGACAGGGACAGGGGACAGTGAGGACAGGGACAGGGACAGGGACAGGGAGGGACAGGGAGGGACAGGGACAGGGACAGTGAGGGACAGGGACAGGGACAGGGACAGGGACAGTGAGGGACAGGGACAGGACAGGGACAGGGACAGGGACAGGGACAGGGACAGGGACAGGGACAGGGACAGGGAGGGACAGGGAGGACAGGGACAGGGACAGGAGGGACAGTGAGAGACAGTGAGGGACAGGGACAGGGACAGGGACAGGGAGGGACAGGGACAGGGACAGGGACAGGGACAGGGACAGGGACAGGGACAGGGACAGGGACAGGGAGGGACAGGGAGGGACAGGGACAGGGACAGGGAGGGACAGGGACAGGACAGGAGGGACAGGGACAGTGAGGGACAGGGAGGGGACAGGGAGGGACAGGGAGGGGACAGGGAGGGACAGGGAGGGACAGGGAGGGACAGGGACAGGAGGGACAGGGAGGACAGGGACAGGGAGGGACAGGGGACACTGGGGGACACTCTAGCATTGAGACACTCTGGGGACACCGTGGGGACAGTCTGGTGACACCCCAGAAGTGACACATAGGACATGGGGACATTGGGGACACCTTGGGGACACTCTGGAGACATGGGGACGACCCGGGGACATTGGGGATGTTGGGGACACTGGGAGACACTGGGGACACTCTGGGGACACCCTGGGGACACCCCAGGGACACTTTGGGGACACCTTGGGGACATCAGGGACACCCCAGGGGGTGACTACAGGGGACACTGGGGACACTCTGGGGGACACTCTGGGGACATTGGGGACACTCTGGGGACACTCTCGGGACACCCAGGACACTCTGGGGACATTGGAGACACTTTGGGGACACCCTCCAGGGGACAGCAGGGACACCCCAGGGGTGACACAGGGACACCTGGGACACTGTGGGGACACTCTGGGGGCCATTGGGGACACTCTGGGGACACCCCAGGGACAGTTTGGGGACTTTGGGGACACTCTGGGGACACCCTGGGGACAGTCTGGGGACACTGGGGACACCCAGGGACAGCAGGGACACCCCAGGGTGACACAGGGACATGGGGTGACACTTTGGGGACACTCTGGGGACATGGGGACACCTTGGGGACACCTTGGGGACACTCTGGGGACATTGGGGACACTTTGGGGACATTGGGGACACCCTGGGAACATCGGGGACACCCCAGGGGTGACACTGAGGACATTGGGGACACCGTGGGAACACCCCAGGGGTGACACAGGGGACACTGGGGACCTTGAGGACATGGGGACACTCTGGGGACACTGGGGACACTTTGGGGACATTGGGGACACTTTGGGGACACTGGGGGCACCCTGGGAACATCAGGGACATCCCAGGGGGTGACACAGGTGACATTGGGGATGTTGGGGACACCCTGGGGACATTTTGGGGACATTGGAGACACCCCAGAGGTGACACAGGGGACACTGGGACATTGGGGACACCTGGGGACACTGGGGGCACTTTGGGGACATTGGGGCACCTTGGGAACATCAGGGACACCCCAGGGGTGACACAGGGGACACCTGGGGACACCATGAGGGACATTGGGGATGCTGGGGACACGCCAGGGACACTCTGGGGACACTTTGGGGAACATCAGGACATCCCAGAGGTGACACAGGGGACATTTGGGACACTCTGGGGACATTGGGGACACTTTGGGAACATCAGGACATCCCAGGGGTGACACAGGGACACCGTGGGGACACTCTGGGGACATTGGGGATGTTGGGGACACTCTGGGGGCACCCTGGGGGACATCAGGACACCCCAGAGGTGACACAGGGACATTGGGGACACTCTGGGGGCACTGGGGGCACTTTGGGGACACCCTGGGGACATCAGGGACACTCCAGGGGTGACACAGGGGACACCTGGGACACTGTGGGGACACTGTGGGGCCATTGGGGACACTCTGGGGGACACCCCAGGGACAGTTTGGGGACTTTGGGGACACTTTGGGGACACCCAGGACAGCAGGGACACCCCTGTGGGTGACACTGGAGACATGGGGACACATTGGGGACACCTTGGGGACATCAGGGACACCCCAGGGTGACACTGAGGACATTGGGGACACCTTGGGAACACCCCAGGGGTGACACAGGGGACACTGGGGACACTCTGGGGACACTCTGGGGACATTGGGACACTCTGGGGACACTTCGACACCCCAGGACGCCTCTGGGGACATTGGGGACACTTTGGGGACACCCAGGGACAGCAGGGACACCCCAGGGGTGACACTGGAGACATGGGGACACCGTGGGGACAGTTTGGGACACCCTGGGGACATTTAGGGACACCTTGGGAACATCAGGACATCCCAAGGGTGACACAGGGACACCGTGGGGACACTCTGGGGACACGTGGGGACACCCCAGGACGCTCTGGGGACATTGGGGACAGTGGGACAGTGAGGGGACATCGGGGACACCCCAGGGGTGACACAGGTGACACAGGGGACACCCTGGGGACACCCCAGGGAGAGTTTGGTGACACTCTGGGGACACTGGGGACATGGGGACACCGTGGGGGCACTTTGGGGACATTGGGGACACCTTGGGGTGACACAGGGGACACTCTGGGGACACCGTGAGGGACATTGGGGATGTTGGGGACACTGTGGGGACACCCGGGGACACTTTGGGGACACTTTGGGGACATCAGGGACACCCCAAGGGTGACACAGGGGACACTGGGGACACTCTGGGGACATTGGGGATGTTGGGGACACTCTGGGGACATTGGGGACACCCAGGGGACATCGGGGACACCCCAGGGGTGATACAGGGGACATTGGGGACACCGTGGGGACACCGTGGGGACACTTTTGGGGGACATTGGGGATGTTGGGGAGACTCTGGGGACAGTTTGGGGACACCTGGAGTCACCCCGGGACACTCTGGGGACAGTTTTTGTGGTTTGGGGACTAATTTTGGGATTTTGAGGCATTTTGAGGCATTTTTTGGGGGACACTTTGGGGACATTAGACACCCTGGGGACACTCCTGGGACACCCAGGGACATTGGGGACACTCTGGGGACATTGAGACACCCTGGGGACATTTGGGGACACTTTGGGGACACTCTGGGGACACCTGGGGACATTGGGGACACCCAGGGGACAGTTTGGGGACACCAAGGACACCCCAGGGGTGACACAGGGGACATGGGGACACTCCTGGAGACACCCTGGGGACACCCTGGGGACATGAGGGACATCAGGGCCCTGTAGGGACACCCTGGGGACACCTTGGGGACACTTCAGGGACACCCTGGGGACACCCAGGGACAGTTTGGGGACACCAGGGACACCCAGGTGACAACAGGGGACACTTGGGGACACCCTGGGGACACCCTGGGGACACCCCGGGACATTGGGGACCCTGCAGGTGACACCCTGGGGACACCGTGGGGACATCAGGACATCCCAGTGACACCCTGGGGACATTTGGGGACATCAGGACACCCTGGGGACACCTTAGGACATTGGGGACATTTGGGGACATTGGGGACATTTGGGGCGTCACATCACCAGCAGCACCTCGGTGTCCTCCTGCAGCTTCCCCTGCCACGCGTACCTGAGGGACAGAGGGACAGGGGACACTGGGGACACTGGGGACACTGGGGGACACTGGGGACACTGGGGACACTGGGGGGACAGTGGGGACACTGGGGGACAGAGGGGACAGAGGGACAGTGGGGGGACACTGGGGGACACTGGGGACACTGTGGACAGTGGGGACAGTGGGGACAGTGGGGACACTGTGGACATCATTGGGGGACACTGGGGGACACTGGGGGACACTGGGGACATCGGGGACGTTGGCAGTGATTGGGGGGACATTGGGGACATCACTGGGACACTGGGGACAGTGGGGGACAGTGGGGGACAGTGGGGACACTGTGGGGACACTGGAGACATTGGGGACACTGCGGACATCATCTGGGCACACTGGGGACACTGGGGGACACTGGGGGACACTGGGGGCAGAGGGGACACTGGAGGACATGGGGACATCATTGGGGACACATTGGGGACATTGGGGATTGGGAGGACACTGGGGATCACTGGGGGACACTGGGAGGACATTGAGGGGACACGGGGGACACCATTGGGACACTGGGGACAGAGGGGACACTGAGGATCACTGGGGACACTGGGGTATCACTGGGGACATTGAGGGGACACTGGGGACACCATTAGGGATCACTGGGGACATGAGGGGACATTGGGGACACCGGGACACTGGGGGACACTGGGGGATATTGAGGGACACTGGGGACACCATTAGGGGACACTGGGGACAGAGATGGGGACACTGGCTGGGGACACTGGCGGACAGAGGACATTGGGGACACTGGGGACATTGGTGACATCAGGGACACTGGGGGACACTGGGGTGACACCCTCCCCAATGTCCCCAAGGCCTTCAACCCTCCCCGCGTCCCCGAAGGCCACCAACGTCACCCCAGTGTCCCCAAATGTCCCCAATCCCACAATCCCTCCTGTCCCCAATGTCCCCCAGTGTCCCCAGTGTCCCCAATGTCCCCCGTCCCCCTGTCCTCTGTCCCCAGTGTCCCCTGTCCCGCAGTGTCCCCAATGTCCCTCTGTCCGCCTGTCCCCCTGTCCTCTGTCCCCTGTCCCCCTGTCCTCTGTCCCCTGTCCCCCTGTCCCTCTGTCCCCTGTCCTCTGTCCGTCTGTCCCCCTGTCCCCCCTGTCCCCTGTCCCCCCTTTCCTCTGTCCGTCTGTCCGTCTGTCCCCACTCACACCGAGGTCACTCCGGGCACGATGTTCACGCAGGCGGCCAAACCCTGCGAGACCAGAGCCCTGGGACAGGGACAGAGAGAATGTCACCTCCTGTGTCACCTCCTGTCACCAGCGCCCTGGGACAGGGACAGGGACAGGGACAGGGACAGTGTCACCAACAGTGTCACCTCGCCTGTGTGACCAGCGCCTGGGACAGGGACACAACAGGGACAGTGACAGCGCCACCTCCTAGTGTCACTGATCACCCCCCTCGTCACACCCCTAGGGACAGCGCACCCCTGCAGACAGTGGCACCCCCTGGGGACAGCGCCACCTCTTGGGGACAGTGCCACCCTGCCACACCCCCTAGGGACAGCGCCACCCCTAGGACAGTGCCACCCCCGCCACACCCCTAGGGACAGCACCACCCCCAGCATCAGTGCCACCCTTGGGGACAGAACCACCCCCTTGGGAACAGCGCCATCGCCTGCCACACCTCTGGGGACAGTGCCACCCTTGGGGACAGTGCCACCCCTGTCACACCCCCAGGGACAGTGCCACCCCCAGTGTCAGTGCCACTTCCCAGGTGACAGTGCCACTTCCCCAGGTGACAGTGCCACCCTTGGGGACAGTGCCACTCCCTCGTGCCAGCCCCGCTGTCCTCCGCTGTCACCTCGCTCAGCTCCGGTGGCCACGCTCACGTTGGGGCAGGTGACAAACGCGGCCGAGACGCTGCCGGGGCCACTCGGTGTCACCCCGGTGTCACCCCCGGTGCTGTTCCGGTGTCCCCGCAGGTGTCACCCCGGTGTCTCCCGCGGCTGTCCTCGCCGTCCCCAGCGCTGGCCATGGGGCGCTCGCCGGCCCAGCGCCGGCAGCAGCAGCAGCGACAGCGCCTGGGGACACGGAGACATGTCGCGATATATCGTGTGTGGTGTCGCGAGTACAGGTATCGGAATCGGTGTGCGTGTATCGCGATATATCGGTGTGTCGCGATATATCGGTGTGTGTCATGCACGGTGTGTCGCGATATACCGTGTGTGTGTGTCGCGATATATCGGTGTGTGTGTCGCGATATCGAGCATCGCTGATATGTCGGTGTGTGTGTCGCGATATATCCGTGTGTGTGTCATGATATATCGGTAGTGTGTGTCGCGATATATCGGTGTAGTGTGTCGCGACATATCCGCGGTGTGTGTCGCGATATATCGGTGTAGTGTCGCGATATATCGTGTGTGTGTGTCGCGATATATCGGTGTGTGTGTGTCGCGATATATCGGTGTGTGTGTCGCGATATATCGGGTGTGTGTCGCGATATATCGGTGTGTGTGTGTCGCGATATATCGGTGTGTGTGTCGCGATATATCGGTGTGTCGCTATACTCGTGTGTGTGTGTCGCGATATATCGGTGTAGTGTCGCGATATATCGGTGTGTGTGTCGCGATATATCGGTGTGGTGTCGCGATATATCGGTGTGGTGTGTCGCGATATATCGGTGTGTGTGTCGCGATATATCGGTGTAGTGTGTCGCGATATATCGGTGTGTGTGTGTCGCGATATATCGGTGTGTGTATGTCGCGATATATCGGTGTGTGTGTGTCGCGATATATCGGTGTGTGTGTCGCGATATATCGGTGTGTGTCGCGATATATCGGTGTGTGTGTGTCGCGATATATCGGTGTGTGTGTCGCGATATATCGGTGTGTGTGTCGCTGATATATCCGGTGTGTGTGTCGCGATATATCGGTGTGTGTCGTGATATATCGGTGTGTGTGTGTCGCGATATATCGGTGTGTGTGTGTCGCTGATATATCCGGTGTGTGTGTGTCGCGATATATCGGTGTGTGTGTGTCGCGATATATCGGTGTGTGTGTCGCGATATATCGGTGTGTGTGTCGCGATATATCGGTGTGTGTGTGTCGCGATATATCGGTGTGTGTGTCGCGATATATCGGTGTGTGTGTCGCGATATATCGGTGTGTGTGTCGCGATATATCGGGTGTGTGTGTCGCGATATATCGGTGTGTGTGTCGCGATATATCCGGTGTGTGTGTGTCGCGATATATCGGTGTGTGTGTCGCGATATATCGGTGTGTGTGTGTCGCGATATATCGGTGTGTGTGTCGCGATATATCGGTGTGTGTGTCGCGATATATCGGTGTGTGTCGCGATATATCGGTGTGTGTGTATCGCGATATATCGGTGTGTGTGTGTGTCGCGATATATCGCGTGTGTGTGTGTGTCGCGATATATCGGTGGTGTCGCGATATCGGTGTGTAGTGCTCGCGAGTCGTGTGTGTGTCGCGATATATCGGTGTGTGTGTGCGATATATCGGTGTGTGTGTCATGTCGCGATATATCGGTGTGTGTGTCGCGATATATCGGTGTGTGTGTGTCGCGATCATATCGGTGTGTGTGTCGCGATATACGGTGTGTCGACATGTCGGTGTGTGTGTCGCGATATATCGGTGTGTGTAGTGTGTCGCGATATATCGGTGTGTGTGTCGCGATATATCGGTGTGTGTGTCGCGATATATCGGTGTGTCGCGATATATCGGTGTAATGTGTCGCGATATATCGGTGTGTGTGTCGCGATATATCGGTGTGTGTGTGTCGCGATATATCGGTGTGTGTGTCGCGATATATCGGTGTGTGTGTGCGTCGACATACTCGGTGTGTGTGTCGCGATATATCGGTGTGTGTATGTCGCGATATATCCGTGTGTGTGCTCCGGTGTGTGTCGCGATATATCGGTGTGTGTGTGTCGCGATATATCGGTGTGTGTCGCGATATATCCGGTGTGTGTGTCGCGATATATCGGTGTGTGTGTCGCGATATATCGGTGTGTGTGTCGCGATATATCGGTCGTGTGTGTGTCGCGATATATCTGTGTGTGTGTCGCGATATATCGGGTGTGTGTGTCGCGATATATCGGTGTGTGTGTCGCGATATATCGGTGTGTGTGTGTCGCTGATATATCGGTGTGTGTGTCGCGATATACCGGTGTGTGTGTCGCGATATATCGGTGTGTGTGTGTCGCGATATATCGGTGTGATAGGTGTGTCGCGATATATCGGTGTGTGTGTGTCGCGATATATCGGTGTGTGTGTGTCGCGATATATCGGTGTGTGTCGCGATATATCGGTGTGTGTGTCGCGATATACCGGTGTGTGTGTGTCGCGATATACCGGTGTGTGTGTGTCGCGATATATCCGGTGTGTGTGTGTCGCGATATATCGGTGTGTGTGTCGCGATATATCGGTGTGTGTGTCGCGATATATCGGGTGTGTGTGTCGCGATATATCGGTGTGTGTGTCGCGATATATCGGTGTGTGTGTCGCGATATATCGGTGTGTGTGTGTCGCGATATAACGGTGTGTGTCGATATATCGTGTGTGTGTGTCGCGATATATCGGTGTGTGTGTGTCGCGATATATCGGTGTGTGTGTCGCGATATATCGGTGTGTGTGTGTCGCGATATATCGGTGTGTGTGTCGCGATATATCGGTGTGTGGTGTCGCGATATACTCGGTGTGTGTGTCGCGATATATCGGTGTATGTGTGTCGCGATATATCGTGTGTGTGTCGCGATATACCGGTGTGTGTGTCGCGATATACTCGGTGTGTGTGTGTCGCGATATATCGGTGTGTGTGTGTCGCGATATATCGGTGTGTGTGTGTCGCGATATATCGGTGTGTGTCGCGATATATCGGTGTGTGTGTGTCGCGATATATCGGTGTGTGTGTGTCGCGATATACTCGGTGTGTGTGTGTCGCGATATATCGGTGTAGTGTGGTGTCGCGATATATCGGTGTGTGTGTCGCGATGTCGTGTGTGTGTCGATATATCGGTGTGTGTGTCGCGATATATCGGTGTGTGTGTCGCGATATATCCGGTGTGTGTGTCGCGATATATCGGTATGTGTCGCGATATATCGGTGTGATGTGTGTCGCGATATATCGGTGTAGTGTGTGTCGCGATATATCGGTGTGTGTGTCGCGATATATCGGTGTGTGTGTGTCGCGATATATCCGGTGTGTGTATCGCGATATATCGGTGTGTGTGTGTGTCGCGATATATCGGTGTGTGTGTGTCGCGATATATCGGTGTGTGTGTGTGTCGCGATACTATCCGGTGTGTGTGTGTCGCGATATATCGGTGTGTGTCGCGACATATCGGGTAGTGTGTCGCGATATATCGGTGTGTGTGTGTGTCGCGATATATCGGTGTGTGTGTCGCGATATCTCCCGGTGTGTCGTGTCTGTCGGTGTGTGTGTCGCGATATATCGGTGTGTGTGTGATATATCGGTGTGTGTGCCGCGATATATCGGTGTGTGTGTGTCGCGATACTCGGTGATGTGTCGGTGTCGCGATATATCGGTGTGTGTGTCGCGATATATCGGTGTGTGTGTCGCGATATATCCGGTGTGTGTGTCGCGATATATCGGTGTGTGTTGTCGCGATATATCGTGTGTGTGTGTCGCGATATATCGGTGTGGTGTGTCGCGATATATCGGTGTGTGTGTGTCGCGATACTCGGTGTGGTGTGTCGCGATATATCGTGTATGTCGCGATATATCGGTGTGTGTCGCGATATACTCGGTGTGTGTGTGTCGCGATATACTCCGGTGTGTGTGTGTCGCGATATCCCGGTGTGTGTCGCGATATATCGGTGTGTGTCGCGATATATCGGTGTGTGTGTCGCGATATACTCGTGTGTGTGTCATGACTATATCGGTGTGTGTGTCGCGATTATCGGTGTGTGTCGCGATATATCGGTGTGTGTGTCGCGATACTCTCGGTGTGTGTGTCGCGATATATCGGTGTGTATGTATATCGGTGTGTGTGTGTCGCGATATATCGGTGTGTGTGTGTCGCGATATATCGGTGTGTGTGTGCACGATACTCTCCGGTGTGTGTGTGTCGCGATATACCGGTGTGTGTGTGTCGCGATATATCGGTTGTGTGTCGCGATATACCAGTGTGTGTGTGTCGCGATATATCGGTGTGTGTGTCGCGATATATCGGTGTGTGTGTCGCGATATATCGGTGTGTGTGTCGCGATATATCGGTGTGTGTGTGTCGCGATATATCGGTGTGTGTGTCGCGATATATCGGTGTGTGTGTGTCGCGATATCTCGGTGTGTGTGTCGCGATATATCGGTGTGTGTGTGTCGCGATATATCCGGTGTGTGTGTGTCGCGATATATCGGTGTGTAGTGTGTGTCGCGATATATCGGTGTGTGTGTCGCGATATATCGGTGTGTGTGTGTCGCGATATATCGGTGTGTGTGTCGCGATATCGGTGTGTGTGTCGCGATATACGGTGTGTGTGTCGCGATATATCGGTGTGTGTGTGTCGCGATATATCGGTGTGTGTGTCGCGATATCTGTGTGTGTGTGTCGCGATATATCCGGTGTGTGTGTCGCGATATATCGGTGTGTGTGTGTCGCGATATATCGTCGTGTGTGTGTCGCGATATATCGGTGTGTGTGTCGCGATATATCGGTGTGTCGCGATATCCGGTGTGTGTCGCGATATATCGGTGTGTGTCGCGTATCTCGGTGTGTGTGTCGCGATATCTCGGTGTGTGTGTGTCGCGATATATCGGTGTGTGTGTGTCGCGATATATTCGGTGTGTGTGTCGCGATATATCGGTGTGTGTGTGTCGCGATATCGGTGTGTGTCGCGATATATCGGTGTGTGTGTCGCGATATATCGGTGTGTGTGTATGTCGCGATATATCGGTGTGTGTGTCGCGATATATCGGTGTGTGTGTGTCGCGATATATCGGTGTGTGTGTCACGCGATATATCGGTGTGTGTGTGCGTCGATATATCGGTGTGTGTGTGTCGCGATATATCGGGTGTGTGTGTCGCGATATATCGGTGTGTGTGTCGCGATATATCGGTGTGTGTGTCGCGATATATCGGTGTGTGTGTCGCGATATATCCGGTGTGTGTGTCGCGATATATCCGGTGTGTGTGTCGCGATATATCGGTGTGTGTGTCGCGATATATCGGTGTGTGTATGTCGCGATATATCGGTGTGTGTGTGTGTCGCGATATATCGGTGTGTGTGTGTCGCGATATATCGGGTGTGTGTGTCGCGATATATCCGGTGTGTGTGTGTCGCGATATATCGGTGTGTGTGTCGCGATATATCGGTGTGTGTGTCCGCGATATATCGGTGTGTGTGTGTCGCGATATATCGGTGTGGGTCGCGATATATCGGTGTGTGTGTCGCGATATATCGGTGTGTGTGTCGCGATATATCGGTGTGTGTGTGTCGCGATATATCGGTGTGTGTGTCGCGATATATCGGTGTGTGTGTGTCGCGATATATCGGTGTGTGTGTGTCGCGATATATCGGTGTGTGTGTCGCGATATATCGGTGTGTGTGTCGCGATATATCGGTGTGTGTGTGTCGCGATATATCGGTGGTGTGTCGCGATATATCGGGTGTGTGTGTCGCGATATATCGGTGTGTGTCGCGATATATCGGTGTGTGTAGTGTCGCGATATATCGGTGTGTGTGTCGCGATATATCGGTGTGTGTGTGTCGCGATATATCGGTGTGTGTGTGTCGCGATATGTCGGTGTGTGTGTGTCGCGATATATCGGTGTGTGTGTGTCGCGATATATCGGTGTGTGTGTGTCGCGATATATCGGTGTGTGTGTCGCGATATATCGTGTGTGATATGTGTGTGTCGCGATATATCGGTGTGTGTGTCGCGACATATCGGTGTGTGTGTGTCGCGATATATCGGTGTGTGTGTGTCGCGATATATCGGTGTGGTGTGTGTCGCGATATATCGGTGTGTGTGTCGCGATATATCGGTGTGTGTCGCGATATATCCGTGTGTGTGTCGCGATATACTCGGTGTGTGTGTGTCGCGATACTATCCGGTGTGTGTGTGTCGCGATATATCCGGTGTGTGTGTCGCGATATATCCGGTGTGTGTGTGTCGCGATATATCGGTGTGTGTGTGTCGCGATATACCGGTGTGTGTGTCGCGATATCTCCGGTGTGTGTGTCGCGATATATCGGTGTGTGTGTGTCGCGATACTCTCGGTGTGTGTGTCGCGATATATCGGTGTGTAGTGTGTCGCGATATATCGGTGTGTGTGTGTCGCGATATACTCGGTGTGTGTGTCGCGATATATCGGTGTGTGTGTGTCGCGATATACTCCGGTGTGTGTGTGTCGCGATATATCGGTGTGTGTGTCGCGATATATCCGGTGTGTGTGTGTCGCTGATATCTCGGTGTGTGTGTCGCGATATATCGGTGTGTGTGTGTGTCGCGATATATCCGGTGTAGTGTGTCGCGATATATCGGTGTGTGTGTGTCGCGATATATCGGTGTGTGTGTGTCGCGATATCTCCGGTGTGTGTGTCGCTGTCCAGTGTGTCGCGATATATCGGTGTGTGTGTGTCGCGATATATCGGTGTGGTGTGTCGCGATATATCGGTGTGTGTGTCGCGATATATCGGTGTGTGTGTTCGCTGATATATCCGGTGTGTGTGTGTCGCGATATCTCGGTGTGTGTGTGTCGCGATATATCGGTGTGTGTGTGTCGCTGATATATCGGTGTGTGTGTCGCGATATATCGGTGTGTGTGTCGATATACGCGTGTGTGTCCGCGACATATCGGTGTGTGTCGCGATATATCCGGTGTGTGTGTCGCGATATATCGGTGTGTGTGTGTCGCGATATATCCGGTGTGTGTGTGTCGCGATACTCGGTGTGTGTCGCGATACTCTCGGTGTGTGTGTGTCGCGATATATCGAGTGTGTGTGTCGCGATATATCGGTGTGTGTGTGTCGCGATATATCAGTAGTGTGTGTGTCGCGATACTATCTGTGTGTGATGTGTGTCGCGATATATCGGTATATCGGTGTGTGTGTCGCGATACTATCGGTGTGTGTGTCGCGATATCCCGGTGTGTGTGTCCGCGATATATCCGGTGTGTGTGTCGCGATATATCGGTGTGTGTGTCGCGATATATCCGGTGTGTGTGTCGCGATATATCGGTGTGTGTGTGTGTCGCGATACATCCGGTGTGTGTCGCGATATATCGGTGTGTCGCGATATATCGGTGTGTGTGTGTCGCGATATATCGGTGTGTGTGTCGCGATATCTCGGTCGGTGTGTGTGTGTCGCGATATATCGGTGTGTGTGTCGTCGCGATATACTCGGTGTGTGTGTGTCGCGATATCTCGGTGTGTGTGATATCGTGTCGTCGCTATATCGGTGTGTGTGTGTCGCGATATATCATGTGTGTGTCGCGTATATCGGTGTGTGTGTGTCGCGATATATCAGTGTGTGTGTCGCGATATATCGGTGTGTGTGTGTCGCGATATATCGGTGTGTGTGTGTGTCGCGATATATCGGTGTGTAGTGTGTCGCGATATATCGGCTGTGTGTGTGTCGCGATATATCGGTGTGTGTGCTCGTGATATATCCGGTGTGTGTGTCGCGATATATCGGTGTGTGTGTGTGTCGCGATATATCGGTGTGTGTGTGTCGCGATATATCGGTGTGTGTGTGTCGCGATATCGGTGTGTGTGTCGCGATATATCGCGTGTGTGTGTGTGTCGCGATATATCGGTGTGTGTGTCGCGATATATCGGTGTGTGTGTGTCGCGATATATCGTGATGTGTGTCGCGATATATCGGTGTGTGTGTCACGATATATCTGTGTGTGTGTGTCGCGATATATCGGTGTGTGTGTGTCGCGATATATCGGTGTGTGTGTGTCGCGATATATCGGTGTGTGTGTGTCGCGATATATCGGTGTGTGTGTCGCGATATATCAGTGTGTGTGTGTGTGCGATATACCGGTGTGGTATGTCGCTGATATATCGGTGTGTGTGTCGCGATACATCGGTGTGTAGTGTCGCGATATACAGTGTGTGTGTGTCGCGATATATCGGTGTGTGTGTGTGTCGCCTGGTGTAGTGTCGCGATATCTCGGTGTGTGTGTCGCGATATATCGGTGTGTGTCGCGATATATCGGTGTGTGTGTCGCGATATATCGGTGTGTGTGTGTCGCGATATATCGGTGTGTGTGTCCCTTGATATCTCGGTGTGTGTGTCGCGATATACTCGGGTGTGTGTGTGTCGCGATATATCGGTGTGTGTGTGTCGCGATATACTCGGTGTGTGTGTCGCGATATACGTGTGTGTGTCGCGATATGTTGGTGTGTGTCGCGATATATCGGTGTGTGTGTGTCGCGATATATCGGGTGTGTGTGTCGCGACATATCGTGTGTGTGTGTCGCGATATATCGGTGTGTGTGTGTCGCGATATATCGGTGTGTGTGTGTCGCGATATACTCCGGTGTGTGTGTCGCGATACTCGGTGTGTGTGTCGCGATATACTCGGTGTGTGTGTATCGCGATATATCGGTGTGTGTATCGCGGTATCGCGATACTCGGTGTGTGTGTCGCGATATATCGGTGTGTGTGTCGCGATATACCGGTGTGTGTGTGTCGCGATATATCGGTATGTGTGTCGCGATATCGTCGGTATGTCGTGTGTGTGTCGCGATATATCGGTGTGTGTCGCGATATCATCGGTGTGTGTGTGTCGCGATATATCGGCGTGTGTGTGTGTCGCGATATATCGGTGTGTGTGTGTCGCGATATATCGGTGTGTGTATCGCGATATATCGGCATGTGTGTGTGTGTCGCGATATATCGGTGTGTGTGCGCGATATCCGTGTGTGTCGCGATGATATCCGGTGTGTGTCGTGATCATATCGGTGTGTGTGTGTCGCGATATATCGGTGTGTGTGTGTCGCGATATACTCGTGTGTGTGTCGCGATATATCGGTGTGTGTGTGTCGCGATATACAGTGTGTGTCGTGTGTCGCGATATATCGGTGTGTGTGTGTCGCGATATATCGGTGTGTATGTCGCGATATATCGGTGTCCGGTGTGTGTCGCGATATATCGGTGTGTGTGTGTCGCGATATATCGGTGTGTGTGTGCCGCGATATATCGGTGTGTGATGTCCGCGATATATCTCCGGTGTAGTGTGTATCGCGATATATCGGTGTGGTGTGTGTCGCGATATATCGGTGTGTGTGTGTCGCGATATATCCGTGTGTGTGTGTGTCGCGATATATCGGTGTGTGTCGCGTGTCTCAGTCCGTGTGTGTGTCGCGATATATCGGTGTGTGTCGCGATACTCTCCGGTGTGTGTGTCGCGATATCTCCGGTGTGTGTGTCAGCGATATCGGTGTGTGTCCGTGTATCGTGTGTGTGTGTCGCGATATATCGGTGTGGTGTGTCGCGATATATCGGTGTGTGTGTGTCGCGATATATCGCGTGTGTGTGTGTCGCGATATATCGGTGTGTGTGTCGCGATATATCGGTGTGTGTGTCGCGATATATCGGTGTGATGTGTGTCGCGATATATCGGTGTGTGTGTGTGTCGCGATATAT
>JAKWBO010001156.1:0-2500 GCA_034336685.1 Luscinia luscinia
TCACCGGAAATGGATCATCATGTGCGTGCGTGTTTTTCTTCACGGTGACATGAGTACTACGGTGTCTTTGTACATATCTCTCACCAGACCGCTGATGTGGGGATTCCACTTCTCCTCTGCTGCAAAGCGTGCATGATGCTGGTGGCTTATGGTGTCAACAAAGCCTGGCAACGTCCACTGAATACTACACCGCAGCGGCTCCGTGTTCTTTGGCAGATCGCATTATAGATTGCAGGAGCTCTAGGTTTTCAGATGCATCCCGCCGCTCTGATGAATCCTCTTGCCTCGGGTCGAGGGGCAGGGCTTTGCTCAGCCTGGTCACAGGGGTCATCCTGGAGTCATCAGCCCCAGCAAGATGGAACCGACGTGATGGGTCTCCAGTTGTTAGCGCCCTTCAAACCGCTCAGGCTCTGTCGACTTAGGAATCAAAACAGTCCTGCATCCCTCACCATGTCCGGGATTTTTCCAGATGTTAACCACAGGTTGAAGATCTCCGCAGTCCTGGAATACTGGATCCATCTCCTTGATGTCCCCAAGAGTAATTCCGCTCTGACCGGAGCCGAGCCCTTGCTCATTTCCTGCACATTTTTCTCAATTTCTTTGGCCGTAACTAAGTCTCTGAAAGCGCTATTGTCGGCTTTCCCGTAATTTGAAGTCCCTAAGGCATTACAGTTACCAGGTGCTTCCCATCTTTCCTTAAAGACCGAATAAATTTCACCGGGTGCACATCAGCAGGACAAAGTCTCGAGCATCGCCCAAAATAATTTTAGCAAGTTTCCCTATCGAGATGGAACACCGCTGGAAGCGAAGCGTAGTCACCCTTCTAATCTGCTCTGGCCTTCATCCACTTCCTGAAAAGGTCTTTGGTTGCTTCTCCCGGGGCCCCTTGTTGTTCTTATCTCGGTCGGCCGTTCTTATCTGGCTTATCGATTCCAGGCATCCGGCAGTCCTGCGCCGCTTGGTTGACCTGTTGCTTGCATTTCCTGGCCTTCACTAACTGCTTGAATGCCCGCGGGCAGGTGTTAATTGCCCCCAGCTGATAGCCTCTCCCGAAAGTGTCCGATGATAATGGGGCTTGCAGTTGCCCTTCCCTCATGCCGCTCGATGGTTCCTCCGGCCATGCACCCCTTATCAGGGCGGGCACTTAACACTCCATTGTTTCTTTCCGGCAGCTGGCTTCCTGAGGGCGGCTCTTCAGGTCCATTGTTCTGCCGCAGCCCCGACCTTGATGACTCCTTCTAGTGTTCCTTTCTAGACACGCAGCTGCTCTCCTGAGCGAGTACTCATGCAGGTTCCTCCTCAAGGTCCTTAACTGGCTTCCTGGCAGCAACCTCCTTTGTCGCTTATCTGTTTAGCCGTTTTGCTTGTAACATAGTGCTCGCGATGAGTTTTATTGATGTTTTCTCACCTCTGAACTGCGCCTAACTTTTATCAGCATTTCTTCCTCCTCCTTTTGTCCAGCATCTTTGTGAGCTCCTCTGTTCGATGTTTCTTTCGGTGGGAAGCAGCGATCCTTTCTTGAGTTCCTAACCGACGGGTGTGCATGTCTTTATGTTGTCCCCAGGCCGATTTAGTTTGAAAATCTCTGCCGCATACCTCACAGATCCACTCCCAGCTGGAGCCGCTTTCGATGTCTCTGCGCTCCTGCATTTGGCAAAGTGACAAACAACACTATGATAGTTAGTACCTTCCTTCCACATTTTAACACAACCAAAGCAAAGCCTCCTTTTCCCGTAGCGACCCCTTTAGATGTTCGATTAGGGCCAGCACGGAATTCACCTGGGGTACCACAGCAAGGACAAGGTGGATTTTTGTCGGAACAGTCACCGCCACCGCCTCCTCGTGTCTGCTCCCGGGCTTCCCGGCGCCGGAGGCGATGTTTCTGGCGCTGCCCCCGCCTCTTTCTCCTCGCTGCACCTTTGCTCAAGCACAAACAGTTTAGCGCCTTGCGGGAGGCTAGCGTAGTAAGCCATCTCCCGCGCTCGGTTGTGGTGTTAGCTGTTCATACACCTCAGGCAGCTCCGCCTAATCCCTCCCGGTTAGCAGAAAATGAACACCCTCGTGCACATGCAACCGACCTATAGAACTCCTAAGTTCGCTATCACCAAAGCTAACCACCTCCTGGGCCGAATCGGGGACAATTTGGATGTTAATTTGGAGCGGCCAGGTCCATCCTGGCCAAGATTTTAGATACCAGGCCGACCTCGTAAAGACACCAGGTCGACTCTCCAGATTTGGACTTGGAGCCCGGTAGAAATCAAGATTCCAGGACACCAGGCCTGCCTATTCGCTGGGAGGTCTGGGTGCCCACCGACACCCTGGTTCAGGCGCATCTGAGCTGCCAAACCAGACCCCCCAAAGTCACAGCGCCAGAATTTCCCATTTCGTGGATCGGTGTCACTGGCCTGGTGGTCAGCCCACTTACCGGAGACATCGCCCCTAATTCGAAACCGGGCCAGGTTTCGGGCAATGAGCCGCCACCGCGGCTTGCACCGAGAAA
>JAKWBO010001156.1:12500-18015 GCA_034336685.1 Luscinia luscinia
GAAGGGAACAGGCCGGGCGGCCCCCACACTCCGCCACGCCTGAAAAAGCAGAGCCGTCGCAGCCCAGCCCGGGCAGCCACCGCAGCCGGGGCAGCAGGCCAGACCCCACAGGCCGCCCGGCCACGGTGGCTCGGATCGCACCAGCCGAGGAGGGGAGATGGGGCGAGGCGCCGCCGCCGCCTCTCACATCGCCGGGGCTTTTCTCTCGCTTCTGTCGGGTTCGCCCGCCTACGGCGCAGCCGGCCACCGCGGCCGGCCGCCACCGCTAAATGAACATCCGCCGCTACGCGGGTCCCCGGCTTAGGGCCGAGGAAGGGGAACCATGCTTTCAACGCACGCACGGCGGGAAGGGGTGCCGCCAACCCCGCCGGCAAACTCCACGGGCGACTCGCCACCGAGCCCCCTTGGGCGAGCCGAGAGCGAGGCCGATGCTCCCACCGCACGCCCCTCGCGAGCCCTTCCCAGGCGGACGCTCTCTGGGCAAGACGGGTCGGGAGCGGGAATCGAGGCGCCGCCACCTCGGGCGGCCGAGCGAGCCGTGCTCTCGGGAGCTCTCGGGAAGGGGCCGGGAACCTACCTCGGCAGGCTCAACGCAACCCCCGGCCGCTGCCCAGCCCTCGGCTGCCGGGTAAAAGCGCACCGACCGGCAGCCGAAGAACGCCGCACCCGCCAGAGCGGGCCGGCCCCGGCTTAAGGCCGGGCGGAAAGAACGAGGCGCCGCCGCCGCCCGCCACCATCGCCGGAGGAGCGAAGCGGCACCCGGCTCCCCTTCGCCAAAACCGGGCAGCAGCCGGGCCGAGCGGACACGCGCCGCGGCTTCGCCTCGCTTCTCGGTCTCCCCGCCTCACCTGGCCTGGGCCGGGAGCACAGCTCGCATCGCCGCTGCCAAACCGGCAGCAGCCGGGCCGAGCGGGACACGCGCCGCGGCTTCGCCTCGCTTCGGGTCTCCCCGCCTCACCTGGCTCTGGGCTTGGGAGCACAGCTCGCGATCGCTCGCTGCTTAAACCGCAGCAGCCGGGCCGAGCGGACACGCGCCGCTGCTTCGCTTCGCTTTCTCGGGTCTCCCCGCCTCACCTGGCCTGGGCCGGGGAGCACAGCTCGCATCGCTCGCTGCAAACCGCAGCAGCCGGGCCGAGCGTGACACGCGCCGCTGCTTCGCCTCGCTTCGGGTCTCCCCGCTCACCTGGCCTGGGCCGGGGAGCACAGCTCGCACGCTCGCTGCGAAACCGCAGCAGCCGGGC
The DNA here is from genome assembly GCA_034336685.1 of Luscinia luscinia. NCBI lineage: Eukaryota > Metazoa > Chordata > Aves > Passeriformes > Muscicapidae > Luscinia > Luscinia luscinia. The sequence continues at coordinate 13,742 of JAKWBO010001156.1, forward strand.
CGAGCGGGACACGCGCCGCTGCTTCTCTCTCGCGGCTCGCTCTTTCGCCCGCGCCGCCTGGGCCGGGGTGCAGCCTCGCGATTCGCCCGCTGCACTCTTTTTTTCCACGGAACCGCAGCAGCCGGGCCGCAGCGGGACACGCCGCGGCTTTCTTCTCGCCTCGCGCTTCCCCGCCGCCTGGCTCCGGGCCGGGAGCAGCTCGCCTCGCTTCCACCTGTCTCAGTCAACTGGTTGGGTTACGGGAATGCCGGACAAGGCCACGGAGAGTCCTTGCCGTGCATTGGCGGTACGGTTCCTGGGCCGGCACGATCGCCTCACAAGGCCGCTCTTTTTCCGCCACGGACACAGGCACTGCACAGCCTGCGGGAGACCGCCCAGAACCCTGTCTCCCATGATACGGACAAGCGGCCCAGGAGGCCGGACGCAGCACAAGAGAACGTAAGCCTAGGTGGATCGGGTGGCGAGCGGAGCACGCCGCTTCCTACGTGATGAGGCAGCCGGAGGCAGCCGAAAACAGCGAATTCTTAGCGCATTTCCGAGGACACCAGGTCTACCCAGCCAGCGGGTAGACCTGTTGTCCGCCTGCATTCCCGACTAAGGGTAGACCTGTTGTCCGCCTGCATTCCCGATTAAGGGGTAGACCTGTTGTCCGCCTGCATTCCCTGATTAAGGGGTAGACCTGGTGTCCGCCGGCATTCCCGCTTAAGGGTAGACCTGTTGTCCGCCTGCATTCCCGATTAAGGGGTAGACCTGTTGTCCGCCTGCATTCCCGACTAAGGGGTAGACCTGGTGTCCGACGCATTCCCGCTTAAGGGGTAGACCTGGTGTCCGCCTTCATTCCCGCTGAAGGGGTAGACCTGTTGTCCGCCTGCATTCCCCGATTAAGGGGTAGACCTGGTGTCCGCCTGCATTCCCGATTAAGGGTAGACCTGGTGTCCGCCTGCATTCCCGATTAAGGGGTAGACCTGTTGTCCGCCCGCATTCCCGACTAAGGGGTAGACCTGGTGTCCGCATGCATTCCCGCTTAAGGGGTAGACCTGGTGTCCGCCGGCATTCCCGCTTAAGGGGTAGACCTGTTGTCCGCCTGCATTCCCGCTTAAGGGGTAGACCTGGTGTCCGCCGGCATTCCCGCTTAAGGGGTAGACCTGTTGTCCGCCTGCATTCCCGCTTAAGGGGTAGACCTGTTGTCCGCCGGCATTCCCGCTTAAGGGGTAGACCTGGTGTCCGCCGGCATTCTCGAGAAAGGGGTAGACCTGTTGTCCGCCTGCATTCCCGCTTAAGGGGTAGACCTGTTGTCCGCCGGCATTCCCGCGTAAGGGGTAGACCTGTTGTCCGCCTGCATTCCCGATTAAGGGGTAGACCTGGTGTCCGCCTGCATTCCCGCTTAAGGGGTAGACCTGGTGTCCGCCTGCATTCCCGATGAAGGGGTAGACCTGTTGTCCGCCTGCATTCCCGATTAAGGGGTAGACCTGGTGTCCGCCGGCATTCCCGCTTAAGGGTAGACCTGTTGTCCGCCTGCATTCCCGCTGAAGGGGTAGACCTGTTGTCCGCCTGCATTCCCGGATTAAGGGGTAGACCTGGTGTCCGCCGGCATTCCCGCTTAAGGGGTAGACCTGTTGTCCGCCGGCATTCCCGCTTAAGGGGTAGACCTGTTGTCCGCCTGCATTCCCGATTAAGGGTAGACCTGTTGTCCGCCTGCATTCCCGATTAAGGGGTAGACCTGGTGTCCGCCTGCATTCCCGACTAAGTGGTAGACCTGGTGTCCGCCGGCATTCCCGCTTAAGGGTAGACCTGTTGTCCGCCTGCATTCCCGCTGAAGGGGTAGACCTGTGTCCGCCTGCATTCCCGCTTGAAGGGTAGACCTGTTGTCCGCCTGCATTCCCCGATTAAGGGGTAGACCTGTTGTCCGCCTGCATTCCCGAGTAAGGGGTAGACCTGTTGTCCGCCGGCATTCCCGCTTAAGGGGTAGACCTGTTGTCCGCCCGCATTCCCGATTAAGGGGTAGACCTGTTGTCCGCCTGCATTCCCGGCCAAGGGGTAGACCTGTTGTCCGCCTGCATTCCCGCTTAAGGGGTAGACCTGCTGTCCGCCGGCATTCCTGCCAAAGGGGTAGACCTGTTGTCCGCCTGCATTCCCGATTAGGGGGTAGACCTGTTGTCCGCCTGCATTCCCGATTAAGGGGTAGACCTGTTGTCCGCCGGCATTCCCGCTTAGGGTAGACCTGTTGTCCGCCTGCATTCCCGCTAGACAGGTAGACCTGTTGTCCGCCTGCATTCCCGATTAAGGGGTAGACCTGTTGTCCCGCCTGCATTCCCGATTAAGGGGTAGACCTGTTGTCCGCCTGCATTCCCGCTTAAGGGGTAGACCTGTTGTCCGCCCGTATTCCCTGATTAAGGGTAGACCTGTGTCCGCCTGCATTCCCGACTAAGGGGTAGACCTGTTGTCCGCCTGGCATTCCCGCTTAAGGGGTAGACCTGTTGTCCGCCCGTGCATTCCCGATTAAGGGTAGACCTGCTGTCCGCCTGCATTCCTCGACTAAGGGTAGACCTGTTGTCCGCCTGCATTCCCGCTTAAGGGTAGACCTGTTGTCCGCCGGCATTCCCGCTTAAGGGGTAGACCTGTTGTCCGCCTCGTATTCCCGATTAGGGGTAGACCTGTTGTCCGCCTGCATTCCCGATTAAGGGGTAGACCTGTTGTCCGCCTGCATTCCCGACTAAGGGGTAGACCTGGTGTCCGCCTGCATTCCCGACTAAGGGGTAGACCTGTTGTCCGCCGGCATTCCCGCTTAAGGGGTAGACCTGTTGTCCGCCCTGCATTCCCGATTAGGGGTAGACCTGTTGTCCGCCTGCATTCCCGATTAAGGGGTAGACCTCGTTGTCCGCCGGCATTCCCGCTTAAGGGGTAGACCTGTTGTCCGCCTGCATTCCCGATTAAGGGGTAGACCTGTTGTCCGCCTGCATTCCCGCTTAAGGGGTAGACCTGTTGTCCGCCCTGCATTCCCGATTAAGGGGTAGACCTGTTGTCCGCCTGCATTCCCGATTAAGGGGTAGACCTGTTGTCCGCCGGCATTCCCGCTTAAGGGGTAGACCTGTTGTCCGCCCGCATTCCCTGATTAGGGGTAGACCTGTTGTCCGCCTGCATTCCCTGATTAAGGGGTAGACCTGTTGTCCGCCTGCATTCCCGATTAAGGGGTAGACCTGTTGTCCGCCTGCATTCCCGATTAAGGGTAGACCTGTTGTCCGCCGGCATTCCCGCTTAAGGGGTAGACCTGTTGTCCGCCTGCATTCCCCGACATAGGGGTAGACCTGTTGTCCGCCTGCATTCCCGATATAAGGGGTAGACCTGTTGTCCGCCTGCATTCCCGATTAAGGGGTAGACCTGTTGTCCGCCTGCATTCCCGATTAAGGGGTAGACCTGGTGTCCGCCGGCATTCCCGCTTAAGGGGTAGACCTGTTGTCCGCCTGCATTCCCGCTTAGGTAGACCTGTTGTCCGCCGGCATTCCCGATTAAGGGGTAGACCTGTTGTCCGCCCGCATTCCCGATTAAGGGGTAGACCTGTTGTCCGCCTGCATTCCCGATTAAGGGGTAGACCTGTTGTCCGCCTGCATTCCCGACTAGGGGTAGACCTGTTGTCCGCCGCATTCCCGCCTTAAGGGTAGACCTGTTGTCCGCCTGCATTCCCGATTAAGGGTAGACCTGTTGTCCGCCTGCATTCCCGACTAAGGGTAGACCTGGTGTCCGCCTGCATTCCCGATTAAGGGGTAGACCTGTTGTCCGCCGGCATTCCCGCTTAAGGGGTAGACCTGTTGTCCGCCTGCATTCCCCGATTAAGGGGTAGACCTGTTGTCCGCCTGCATTCCCGATTAAGGGTAGACCTGTTGTCCGCCTGCATTCCCGCTTAAGGGGTAGACCTGCTGTCCGCCGGCATTCCCGCTTAAGGGGTAGACCTGTTGTCCGCCTGCATTCCCGATTAAGGGGTAGACCTGTTGTCCGCCTGCATTCCCGATTAAGGGGTAGACCTGGTGTCCGCCTGCATTCCCGCTTAAGGGGTAGACCTGTTGTCCGCCTGCATTCTCCGATTAAGGGGTAGACCTGTTGTCCGCCTGCATTCCCGATTAAGGGGTAGACCTGTTGTCCGCCGGCATTCCCGATTAGGGGTAGACCTGTTGTCCGCCTGCATTCCCGATTAAGGGGTAGACCTGGTGTCCGCCTGCATTCCCGCCATAAGGGGTAGACCTGTTGTCCGCCGGCATTCCCGCTTAAGGGGTAGACCT
>JAKWBO010001157.1:5000-17995 GCA_034336685.1 Luscinia luscinia
AGGGTTAGGCTTAGGGCTGGGTTCAGGCTAGGTTGGTTAGGCAGGGCTTAGGATTAGGTTAGGGCAACTGTCGGGAGGGGATTAAGGATTACGGTTAGGGCTAAGGTCAGGTTAGGTTAGGTTAGTTAGGTTAGGTCAATATTGGGTCCATGGTCATAGTTATGTCTGAGGGCGCCTCCGGGTGTGCAGCAACAGCCGGCCCTGCGGGTGGGCGCGCAAGTGTGGGTTTCTGGGTGCCAAGAACGGCCCGTCTAACCGTGGTGGGCATGCAGACGGTCTACGGCGTCCGGTGCCGCAGCGGCCGGCCCCAGTGGGTGGCGGCAGTAGCTAGGGTTAAGGTTAGGCTAGGTTAGGTTAGGCTATAACCACGGTTAGGCTAGGCTCTAAAACTCAGGCCAGGGTGACGGCTGGGGCTAGGCTAGGGCTGGGTTAGGGTTAGGCTAGGCTAGGCCAGGCCAGCTAGGCTAGGCTCAGCAGTCGGGCTAGGCCAGGCCAAGGCCAGGCCTATGGTTAGGTTAGGTGTGTGGGTTAGGCCTAGGTTAGGGTTAGGGTTAGTTAGGGCTAGAATTAGGTTAGTAGCTTGGGTTAGGTTTTAGGTTAGGGTTAGGGCTAGGGTTAGGTTTATGGTTAGGTTAGGTTAAGGTTAGGGTCCGGTTTAAGGTAGTGGTTAGGTTTAGGTTGGGTTGAGGTTGGGGTTAGGGCTAGGTTGGGGTTTAGGGTTAAAAGTGGGTTGAGGTTAGGTTCAGGGTCAGAGATAGGCTAGGCTTAGGTTAGGTTAGGTTAGGGGCTAGGCTTAGGTTAGGATTATGGTTAGGGGCTAGGCTAGGGCTAGGGTTGAAAGGCCAAGTCTAGGCTTAGGTTAGGCCAGGGCTAGGCTTAGGTTGGGTTAGGCTAGGGTTAGGTCAGGCTAGGATAGGCTAAGGTTAGAGTTAAGGTTAGGCTAGGCCAGGGTTAGAGCTAGAGTCTGGTCAGGCTAGGGTTAGGGCCAGGCTAGAGTTAGGCTTAGGCTAGGGTCAGGCGTTAGAGCCAGGCTAGGGCTAGGATTAGGCCAGGCTAGGTTAGGTCAGGTTAGGTTACAGGGGCTAGGTTAGGTTAGGCTAGGCTAGGGGTTAGGCTTAGGCCAGGTTAGGCTTAGGTTAAGGCTAGGCTTAGGCTAGGTTAGGCTAGGCTATGGTTAGGCAGGGCTAGGTTAGGCTAGGCTAAGGTTAGGCTAGGGGCCTAGGGTTAGGCTAGGCCTAGGGCCAGGCTAGGCTAAGAATGCAGAGCTAGGGCCAGGCTTAAGGGTTAGGGCCAGGCTAGGGCCAGGGCCAGGGTTAGGGCTAGATTTAGTGTTAGGTTAGGTTAGGTTAGGGTTAGGCAAGATTTAGGATTAGGATTCCGCCCAGGGTTAGAGTTAAGGTTAGGGTTAGGTTAGAGTTAGGCTGGGGTTAAGAATTAGGCTTAGGTTAGGGTTAAAATTTAGGTTAGGTTAGGGTAGGGCTACGCTAGGGTAAGGGTTAGTGTCTGATCGTGCCTCTGGGTGCGCAACACCAACTGGCCCACCCGTGGGTGGCCGTGCAGAAGTGTTGGGGTTGCCCCGGTGTTCAAGAACGGCCTGCCCCACCCCATGGGTAGGCATGCAGAAGTGTCTGCTGGTGCCTCTGGGTGTGCAGCAATAGACGGCCCACCCGCGGGCTGGCATGCAGAAGTGTCTGAGTGCGCCTCTTGGTCAGTCAGCACGGACTAGCCCACCCGTGGGTGGGCGTGCAGAAGTGTGTGGGTTTGCCCTGTGTATGACGCAATGGCCGACCGACCCGTAGTTGGTCTCTGCAGAAGTTACTGGGTTTGCCTCTGGGTGTGCCTCAACGGCCGGCTCAACCGCGGGTGGGCGCAGAAGCTAAGGTTAGGTTAGGTTAAGGTTAGGGCTTGGGCCTGGGCTATAGTTAGGTTAGGTTAAGGTCAGAGCCAGAGTTAGGCCTAGGCTAAGGCCAGGGCTTGGGGCAAGGGTTAGGCCAGGCTAGGCTAGGCCAGGTTAGGTCAGGCTAGGGCTAGGCCAGGCTAGGCCAGGCTAGGCTAAGAATCAGTGTTAGTGCTAGGCCAAAGGTCAGGCTAGGCCAGCGCAAGGGCTAGGCTAAGGGCTAGGCCAGGATTAGGCTAGGCTAGGCCAGGCCAAGAATTCAGGCTAGGCTATGTCTACGGGCCAGGCTAGGCTAGGCGCTAGGCTAGGGCTAGGCTAGGATAGGGCTATGGCTAGGCTAGGCTAGGCTAGGCAAGGCTTAGGATTAGGGTCTCCGGTCAGGCTAGAGTTAAGGTTAGGTTAGAGCCAAGGTTAGGGTTAGGTCTAAGAACTAGATTTAGGTTAGGCTAGGTTAGGGTTAGGTTAGGGTGAGGCTAGGTTAGGGGTTAGGGTCTCGGGTTAGGCTAGGGTTAGGCTAAGAATTAGTGTTAGCGTTAGGTTAAGGGCTAGGCTTAAGCGAAGGGTTAGGCTAAGGGTTAGGCTAGGCAGTTAGGCTAGGTTAGGTTAGGCGCTAAGAAGGTTAGGTTAGGTTATGGTTTAGAGGTTAGGTTATGGTTAGGTTAGGTTAGGGTTAGGTTAGGGTTAGGCTTAAAGTTAGGTTCGGCTAGAGTTTGGGGTTATGGTTAGGGTTAGAATTAAGATTAGGTTAGGTTATGGGGTTAGGTTAGGTTAGGCTAGTGTTAGGTTTAGGTTAGGTTAGTGTCTGAGGGTGCCCCTGGGTGCGCAGCAACAACCGTGGGTGGGCGTGCAGAAGTGTCGGGTTGCCCCTGGGTGTTCAAGAACGGCCTGCCCACCCGTGGGTGGGCGTGCAGAAGTGTTCGCGGTGCCTCTGGGTGTGCAGCAATAGACGGCCCACCCGTGGCTTGGCATGCAGAAGTGTCTGAGTGTTACTGTTGGTTTGTCACAACGGACGTCCACCCGTAGGTGGGCTTGCAGAAGTTTCTAGGTTTGCCTCTGGGTGTGCCGCGAACGGCCGGCGCATCCGTGGGTGGGCCGCAGAAGTTAGGTTAGGGTTTTGTTTAGGTTAGGTTAGGGTTAGGCTTTAGGTCAAGAATTAGGTTAGCTTTAAGGTTAAAAGCCAGGTTAGGCTAGGGTCTGGGCCAGGCCAGGCCAGGCCAGGCCTAGTCATAGGCCAGGCTAGGCCAGGCTAGGCCAGGCTAGGCCAGGCCAGGCCAGGCCCAGGCCAGGCCAGGCCAAGTAGGCCAGGCCAGGCCAGGCCAGGCCAGGCCAGGCCAGGCTCAGGCCAGGCCAGGCCAGGGCCAGGCCAGGCCAGGCCAGGCCAGGCCAGGCCAGGCCAGGCCAGGCCAGGCCAGGCCAGAGGTCAGGCCAGGCCAGGCCAGGCCAGGCCAGGCCTAGGCCATGACTGCGGCCAGGCCAGGTGCAGGCCAGTGCCAGGCCTACGGTCAGGCCAGGCCACGGCCAGGCCAGGCCAGGCCAGGTCACGGCCAGAGCCAGGCCAGAGCCAGGCCAGGCCAGGCCAGGCCAGGCCAGGAATCAGACTCAGGCCAGGCTAGGCGGCCAGGCCAGGCCAGGCCAGAATCAGGCCAGGCCAGGCCTAGCGTCAGGCCAGGCCAGGCCAGGCCAGGGCCAGGCCATGGTCAGGCAGGCCAGGCCAGGCCAGGCCAGGGCCAGGACAGGGCCAGGCCAGGGCCATGTCAGGCCAGGCCAGGCCAGGCCAAGAGCCAGGCCAGGCCAGGCCAGGCCAGCGCTAGGCTAGGCCAGGCCAGGCCAGGCCAGGCCAGGCCTAGAGCCAGGCTCAGGCCAGGCCAGGCCAGGCCAGGCCAGGCCAGGCCAGGCCAGGCCAGGCCAGGCCAGGCCATGACCAGGCCAGGCCAGGCCAGGCCAGGCCAGGGCCTACGGTCAGGGCCAGGCCAAGACTCAGGCCAGGCCAGGTCAGGCCAGGCCAGGCCAGGCCAGGCCAGGCCAGAGCCAGGCCAGGCCAGGCCAGGGCCAGGCCAGGCCAGGCCAGGCCAGGCCAGGCCAGGCCAGGCCAGGTCAGGCCAGGCCAGGCCAGGCCAGGCTCAGGCCAGGCCAGGCCAGGCCAGGCCAAGGCCAGGCCAGGGCCAGGCCAGGCCAGGCCAGGCCAGGCTAGGCCAGGCCAGGGGCCAGGCCAGGCCAGGGCCAGTGCCAGGCCAGGCCAGGCCATGGGCCAGGCCAGGCCAGGCCAGGCCAGGCCAGGGCCAGGGCCAGGCCAGGCCAGGCCAGGGCTAGGTCAGGTCTAGGCCAGGTTAGGCCAGGCTAGGCCAGGCCAGGCTAAGGCCAGGCATAGGGTTAGGCTAGGCCAGCGGTTAGGTCTAGGCCAGGCTAGGCCGGGCACAGGCTAGCCAGGCCTGGGCTAGGCCAGGCCAGGCCAAGGCTAGGTCTAGGTGCCAGGCCTAGAGGTCAGGCCAGGCCAGGCCAGGCGCCAGGCCAGGCCTAGGCCAGGCCTAGGCTGCAGGCCAGGATGTAGTTAGGCCAGGCTAGGCCAGGCCAGGCTGTGCCGGTCAGTGCCAGGCTAAGACTCAGGCCAGGTCAGCCAGGCCAGGAGCCTAGGCCAGGCTAGGCTAGGCCAAGAATCAGGCCAGGCCAGGGCCAGGCCAGGCTAGGCTCAGGCCAGGTCAGGCCAGGCCAGGCCTAGGCCAGGCCAGGCCAGGCCAAGCCAGGCCTAGGCCATGGCCAGTGTGGCCAGGCCAGGTCAGGCCAGGGCCAACAGGCCAGGCCGGCCAGGCCTAGGCCAGGCTAGGCTGCTAGGCCAGGGCCAGGCCAGGCCAGGGCTCAGGCCAGGCAAGGGCCTAGATTAGCGTTCCGGCAGGTCAGGCCAGAGCCAAGGCTAGAGCTAGGGCCAGGCCAGGCTCAGGCCAAGAATCAGGCTTCAGGCCTAGGCCAGGCTAGGCCAGGCCAGGATCAAGGCCAGTGCCGCTAGGGCCAGGGCCAGGCCAAGCACGCTGTCAGGCCACGGGCCAGGCCAGGCCAGGCCAGGCTAGGCCAGGGCCAGGCCTTGGCCAGGCTAGTGCTCACGGTTAGGGCTATAGGTTAGGCTAGGGCCAGGCTAGGGCTGCTCAGGAGTTAGGCTAGGTTAGGCTTAGGAATCAAGAATCAGGTTAGGTTAGGCAGGTGCTAAAGGCTTAGGTCAGGTTAGGGTTAGGGGTTAGGGTTAGGGTTAGGTTTAGTTAGGTTAGGTTAGGTTAGGGTTAGTGGGTTAGGTTAGGTTAGGCTAAGTGTTAGGTTAGGTTAGGTTAGGCTTAGGTTAGGTTAGGTTAGGTTTATTAGAGTTAGGTTATGGTTAGGCCTGGAATTAAGAATTAGTACATACAGGGTTAAAAGCCAGGTTTAGGTCAGTGTTAGGTTTAGGTTAGGTTAGTGTCCGAGGGTGCCTCTGGTGCACAACAAACCCGGGTGGGCTGCAGAAGTTTCGCTGCCCTGGTGTTCAAGACGGTCTGCCCAACTGCGGGTGCATGCAGAAGGCACCCGCGGGCGCCCTGCGTGTAGCAACAGACCTGCCCAATCTGCACTACATGCAGAAGCGTCTGAGTGTTACTGTTGGTTTGTCGCACGGTCGGCCCAATCTGCAGGCGGGCTTTGGCAGAAGTTTCTAGGTTTGCTCTGGTGCCAAGAACGGCCGGCGCACCCGGTGGGTGGGCGTGCAGAAGTTAGGGTTAGGGCCTGCCTAGGTTAGGTTAGGTTAGCTTTAGGTTGCATTAGGGTTGGGGCTCTGCTGGGAAAGTCAGGGCTAGGTTAGGCTAGGTTAGGATTAGGCTAAGTAATAGGCTAGGTTAGGCTAGGGTTAGGCTAGGCTGAAATAGGGGTAAGTGGTTGTGGCTAGGCTAGGCCTAGGTCAGGTTTAGGCTCTTAGGTTATGATTAGGTTAGGTTAGGGCTAGGGTTAGGCTAGGTTTGGCGGTTAGGCCAAAGGTTAGGCTAGGGGTTAAGGTTACGATTAGGTTTAGGTCAGGGTTAGGCTAGGCTAGGTTAGGCTAGGCTAAGAATCAGAGTCCGGTTAGGCAGAATTAGGGTTAGATCAAGGTTAGGGTTAGGTTAGGTTTAGGCCTAATAAGCCAGGTTAGGCTGGGTTAGGGGCTAGGCTAGGCCAGTTAGGCAAGGTTTAGATCATGCCCTGGGCTCAGGGGCCAGAGCTAAGGCTAGGCCAAGAATCAGCGTTACGTTTAGGGTTGGCGGGGTTTAGGGCTAGCCGAAGGTTAGGCTAAGGTTAGGCTTAGGCCAGGTTTAGGCTAGAGTCTTATTAGGCTTCATGGCCAGGCTAGGCCGAGGCTCAGAGCCAGGGCTAGGCTAGGGCTGGTTAGATAGGCTGCGGTTAGGGCTAGGCTAGGTTGTGTCAAGTCAGGCTTGTGTCAGGACAGGGCCAGGCCTAGGCTCAGGGCCAGTGACCTAGGCCAGTGGCCTGGCCTGGGCCAGGCCAGGCCAGGCCTATGGCTCTGGCGGTCAGGCCAAGGCCAAGGTCACGGGCCAAGGTCACGTTGCCAGAGCCAGGCCAGGCTCAGGCTAGGGCCAGGCCAGGCCAAGAATCAGAGCCCGGCCAGGCTGGCGGTCATGGCTAGGCTAGGCCAGGCTAGGCTAGGCTAGGCCTAGGTTGAAACAGCTGGCCACAGGCAGGCTGTAGATCAGGCCAGGGCTAGGGCTGCGGTTAGGCAGGGCTAGGCTAGAGGCCAGGCTAAGGCCAGGCCAGGGCCCAAGAAATAGGCCTAGGGGCTGAGGTTTGAAAACAGCCAGGCCAAGAACCAGGAGCAAGCGGCTCAGGCCTGACGGCCAGGCCAGGCCTGGCTAGGCCAGGCCAGTCAGCCAGAGCCCAGGCTAAGGCCAGGCCAGGCCAGGCCAGGCCAAGACGGATCAGGATTCCGGCCTGCGGTCAGAGCCAAGGCCAGGCTAGGCTAGGCCAGGCCAGGCCAAGAATCAGGCCTAGGCCAGGCCAGGCCAGGCCAGGCTCACGGTCAGGCCAGGGCCAGGCCAGGCCAGGCCAAGGCCAGGCCAGGCCAGGGCCAGGCCAGGCCAGGCCAAGAATGCTAGGTTAGGCTAGGCTTAAGGGTCAGGATTAGGCGGTTAGGAGCTAGGGTTAGGCTATGGTTAGGGTTAGGCTAGGTTAGGCATGGTTTAGGATTAGGGTTCTGGTCAGGTTAGAGTTAAGGTTGGGGTTAGGGCTAGAGTTAGGCTGGGGCTAAGAATTAGGCTTAGGCTAGGGCTAAAATTTAGGTTAGGGTTAGGGCTAGGGCTAGCGTTAGGGTAAGGGTTAGTGTCTGATCGTGCCTCTGGGTGTGCAACAACAACTGGCTCCACCCGTGGGTGGCTGCAGAAGTGTTGGGGCTGCCCTGGTGTTCCTAAGAACGGCCTGCTCCACCCATGGGCAGGCATGCAGAAGCGTCTGCTGGCGCCCTGGGTGCGCAGCAATAGACGGCCCAACCGCGGGTTGGCATGCAGAAGCGTCTGAGTGCGCCTCTGGTCAGTCGCGACGGACGGCCCACCCGTGGGTGGGCGCAGAAGTGTGTGGGTTTGCCCCGTGTATGACGCGAACGGACGGCCCACAAGTAGGTGGGCGTGCAGAAGTTTCTAGGTTTGCCTCTGGGTGCGCCTCAACGGCCGGGCACCCGTGGGTGGGCGTAGCTAGGAGTTAGGGTTAGGGTTAGGGTTAGGTTAGGGTTAAGAATTAGTGTTAGCGTTAGGTTACGGGTTAGGGTCCGCGAAGGGCTAGGGCTAAGGGCTAGGGTTAGGCTAGGCTAGGCTTAGGCTAGGGCCTTGGCTAGGGCTAGGCTAGGCTAGGGCTAGGCCAGGCTAGGCAAGGCTCTAGGATCAGTGTTCCGGTCAGGCCAGAGCTAAGGTTAGGCTAGGACAAGGTTAGGGCTAGAGCCAAGAATCTCAGGCTTTAGGCTTGTAGGCCAGGGCTAGGCTAGGGCTAGGCTAGGGCTAGGAATCACGGGCAGGGCTAGGGCTAGGCCAGGGCCAGGCCAGGCTAGGCCAGGCCAAGAATCAGTGCTAGCGCTAGGCTAAGGGTCAGGGCTAGCGTAAGGGCTAGGCTAGGCAAGGGTTAGGCTAGGGCCAGGTTTAGGGGTTAGGCCTTGGCTAGGCTTATGGTTAGGCTAGGTTTAGGCTAGAGCTAGGCTAGGGTTAGGCTGGTTAGGAGTTAGGGCTATGGTTAGGGTTAGGCTAGGTTAGGCTAGGGTTAGGGCTAGGCTAGGCTTAGAGTTAGGTCAGGTTAGGCTAGGTTAGGCTAGGCTTGGTTAGAGTTAGGCTATGGTTAGGGCCTGAATTAAGAATTAGGGTTAGGTTAGGGTTAAAAGTTAGGTTAGGGTTAGTGTTAGGTTTAGGTTAGGTTAGTGTCTGAGGGCGCCCTGGGTGCGCAAGCAACAACCGTGGGTGGGCGTGCAGAAGTGTCGGGTAGCCCCTGTGTATGACCCAATGGCCGACCGACCCGTAGTTGGGCTTGCAGAAGTTACTGGGTTTGCCTCTGGGTGTGCCTCAACGCCTGCCCAATCCGTGGGTGGGCCGCAGAAGTTAAGGTTAGGGTTAGGGTTAAGGCTAGGGTTTGGGCTTGGGGTTATAGTTAGGGTTAGGTTACAGAGTTAGAGCCAGAGTTAGCTTAGGGTTACTGAGGTTATGGGCCAGGTTAGGGTTAGGTGAGGCCAGGGTTAGGTTATGGCGGTTATGGGCTAGGGTTAGGTTAGGCTAGGGCTAAGAATTAGTGTTAGTGTTAGGGTTAAAGGTTAGGTTAGGGTTAGCGTAAGGGTTAGGCTAAGGGTTAGGCTAGGATTAGGGTTAGGCTAGGCTAGGGCTAAGAATTAGGTTAGGGCTATGCTTAAGGGTTAGGCTAGGGCTAGGCTAGGGGCTAGGTTAGGGTTAGGCCAGATAGGGCTATGGCTAGGGCTAGGCTAGGGCTAGGCAAGGTTTAGGATTAGGGTTCTGGGTCAGGCTAGAGCTAAGGTTAGGTTAGAGTTAAGGTTAGGGTTAGGCTAAGAATTAGATTTAGGTTAGGTTAGGTTAGGTTAGGTTAGGTTAGAGTTAGGTTAGGCTAGGTCGGGTTAGGCTAGGGTTAGGGTTAAGAATTAGTGTTAGCGCTAGGTTAAGGGTTAGGCTAGCGAAGGGTTAGGCTAAGGGTTAGGGCTAGGGTTAGGGCTAGGTTTAGGGTTAGGGCCTTGGTTAGGCTAGGATTAGGCTAGTTTAGGTCAGGCTTAGGTTAGGTTAGGTTAGGCTGGTTAGAGTTAGGGTTATGGTTAGGCTAGGTTAGGTTAGGCTAGGGTTAAAGTTAGGTCTCATAGAGTTTGGGTTATGGTTAGGCTAGAATTCAAGAATTAGGTTAGGCTAGGGTCAAAAGTTAGGTTAGGTTAGGTTAGGGGTTAGGCTAGGTTAGGCTAGGGTTAGGCTAGGGTTAGGCTAGGTTAGGCTTAGGCTAGGGTTAGGGCTGGTTAGAGTTAGGCTATGGTTAGGGTTTCAACCAAGAATTAGGCTTAGGTTAGGTTAGGTTAGGTTAGGTTAGGTTAGGTTAGTGTTAGGTTTAGGTTAGGTTAGTGTCTGAGGGTGCCTCTGGGTGTGCAGCAACAACCGTGGGTGGGCGTGCAGAAGTGTCGGGTTGCCCTGGTGTTCAAGACGGCCTGCCCACCCGTGGGTGGGCTTGCCGGCGTTCGCGTGGTGCCTCTGGGTGTGCAGCAATAGACGGCCCACCCGTGGCTTGGCATGCAGAAGTGTCTGAGTGTTACTGTTGGTTTGCCGCAACGGACGGCCCACCCCGTGAGGTGGGCTTGCAGAAGTTTCTAGGTTTGCCTCTGGCGTGCTGCAAGAACGGTCGGGCGCATCCGCGGGTGGCCGCAGAAGCTAGGGTTAGGCCTTGTTTAGGTTAGGCTAGGCTAGGCTTAGGCTAAGCATTAGGCTAGCCTAAGGTTGGGTGCCAGGTTAGAAGGCTAGGTTAGGCCAGGACTAGGTCCAGCACAGGCTAGGCTAGGCTAGGCCAGGCTAGGCTAAGGGCTAGGCTAGGGCTAGGCTAGGCTAGGCTAGGCCAGGCTAGGCCAGGCCAGGCTCAGGGCCAGAGCCAGGCCTAGGCCAGGCCAGGCCAGAGCCAGGGCCAGGCCAGGCCCAGGCCAGGCCAGGCCAGGCCTAGGCCATGACTAGGCCTAGGCCAGGCTAGGCCAGGCCAGGCTCTATGGTCAGGCTCAGGCCAAGGCCAAGGTCAGGCCAGGTCACGGCCAGAGCTCAGGCCAGGCTAGGGCCAGGGCCAGGCTAGGCCAAGAACCAGAGTCCGGCCAGGCTAAGCGGTCAGGCTAGGCCAGGCCAGGCTAGGCTAGGCCAGGCCTTAGGCTGGGCATGCCAGGCCTTAGGCCAGGCCAGGCCAGGCTGCGGCTAGGGCAGGGCCAAGGCCAGGCCAGGCTCAAGGCCAGGCTAGGGCTCAGGCCAGGCCAGGTTAGGTCAGGCCAGGCCAAGAATCAGAGCAAGGTCAGGCTTACGGGTTAGGCTAGGCTAGGTTAGGCTAGGCTAGGGCCAGATTTAGTGTTAGGTTAGGCTAGGCTAGGTTAGGCAAGATTTCAGGATCAGGATTCTGCTCAGGCCAGAGCCAAGGTTAGGCTAGGCTAAGGTTAGGTTAGGCTAAGAATTAGGCTTAGGGTCAGGCTAGGCTAGGCTAGGCTATGGTTAGGGCTAGGTTAGGCCAGGCTAGGGCTAAGGTTAGGTTAGGCTAGGGGTTAGGTTAGGCTAGGCTAGGCTAAGAATCAGGTTAGGCTAGGCTTAAGGGCTAGGATTATGGTTAGGCTAGGGTTAGGCTATGGTTAGGGGTTAGGCTAGGCTAGGCATGGTTTAGGATTAAGGTCCTGGTCAGGCTAGAGTTAAGGTTGGGGT
Organism: Luscinia luscinia; assembly: GCA_034336685.1. NCBI lineage: Eukaryota > Metazoa > Chordata > Aves > Passeriformes > Muscicapidae > Luscinia > Luscinia luscinia. Next base: position 15,804 of record JAKWBO010001157.1, read on the forward strand.
TAGGCTAGAGTTAGGGCTGGGGGTTAAGAATTAGGTTTAGGTTAGGTTAAAATTTAGGTTAGGGTTAGGTTAGGTTAGCGTTAGGGTAAGGGTTAGTGTCTGATCGTGCCTCTGGGTGTAGCAACAACTGGCCCACCCGTGGGTGGGCTGCAGAAGTGTTGGGGCTGCCCTGGTGTTCCAGCAACGGCCTGCCCACCCATGGGTAGGCATGCAGAAGTGTCTGCTGGTGCCTCTGGGTGTGCAGCAATAGACGGCCCACCCCGTGGGTTGGCATGCAGAAGTGTCTGAGTGTGCCTCTTGGTCAGTCAGCACTGGACGGCCCACCCGTGGGTGGGCTGCAGAAGTGTGTGGGTTTGCCCCGTGTATGACGCGAACGGACGACCCACAAGTAGGTGGGCGTGCAGAAGTTTCTAGGTTTGCCTCTGGTGTGCCAGAACGGCCGGGCACCCGTGGGTGGGCAGAAGTTAGGGTTAGGGTTAGGGTTAGGGTTAGGTTAGGGTTAAGAATTAGTGTTAGCGTTAGGGTTAAGGGTTAGGGTTCGCGTAAGGGCTAGGGTTAAGGGTTAGGTTAGGGTTAGGTTAGGCTTAGGGGTTAGGCTTTGGTTAGGCTAGGGGCTAGGCTAGGTTAGGGTTAGGCTAGGTTAGGGCAAGGCTTAGGATCAGTGTTCTGTGTCAGGCTAGAGTTAAGGTTAGGGCTAGGGATAAGGTTAGGGTTAGAGTTAAGAATTAGGCTTAGGCTTAGGCCAGGGTTAGGTTAGGGTTAGGCAAGGCTAGGTTATGGAATTACGGGCAGGGTTAGGTTAAGATAGGGTTAGGTTAGGTTAGGCTAGGTTAAGAATTAGTGTTAGCCGTTAGGCTAAGAGGTTAGGGTTAGCGTAAGGGTTAGGCCAAGGGTTAGGGTTAGGGTTAGGTTTTAGGGGTTAGGCTTTGGCTAGGCTTATGGTTAGGTTAGGTTTAGGTTGGAGTTAGGTTAGGTTAGGGCTGGTTAGAGTTAGGGTTATGGTTAAGGGTTAGGTTGTTAGGCTAGGCTAGGTTAGGTTAGGCTTAGAGTTAGGTCTATGGCTAGGCTAGGCTAGGGTTAGGTCTAGGTTAGGTTAGGCTGGTTATGGTTAGGCTAGGGTTAAGAGTTAGGTTAGGCTAGTGTTAGGTTTAGGTTAGGGCTAGTGTCTGAGGGTGCCTCTGGGTGCAGCAACAACCGTGGGTGGGCGTGGCAGAAGTGTCGGGTAGCCCCTGTGTATGACGCAATGGCCGAACCGACCCGTAGTTGGGCTTGCGGTAGTTACTGGGTTTGCCTCTGGGTGTGCCTCAACGGGCCGTGCCCACCCCGTGGGTGGGCGTGGGCAGTAGTTAAGGTTAGGGGTTAGGGCTAAGGTTAGGGCTTGGGCCTGGGGTTATAGTTAGGCTAGGTTAAGGCTAGAGCTAGAGCTAGGCTCTAGGGTTACTAGTCAGGCCTGGGCTACGGGCCAGGTTAGGGTTAGGTTAGGCTAGGGGCGAGGTTGGCGGTTGCTGGGCTAGGGCTAGGCTAGGCGGGGCTAAGAATTAGTGTTAGTGTTAGGGTTAAAGTGCTAGGCTAGGGCTAGCGTAAGGGTTAGTGGCTAAGGGGTGTGGGCTAGTGATTTAGGGGTTAGGTTAGGTTAGGGGTTAAGAATTAGGGTTAGGCTATGTTTAAGGGTTAGGCTAGGCTAGGCTAGGTTAGGTTAGGTTAGGTTAGGGATAGGGATAGGTTATTAGGGTTAGGTTAGGCTAGGTGCAAGGCTTCAGGATTAGGGTCTCCGGGTCAGGCTAGAGCTAAGGTTAGGGTTAGTAGCAAGGTTAGCTAGGCTAAGAATTAGATTTAGGTTAGGTTAGGTTAGGTTAGGTTAGGTTAGGTTAGGTTAGGTTAGGTCGGGTTAGGTTAGGTTAGGTCTAAGAATTAGTGTTAGCGCTAGGTTAAGGGGTTAGGTTAGCGTAAGGGTTAGGCTAAGGGTTAGGTTAGGTTAGGTTAGGTTTAGGGTTAGGTCTTGGTTAGGCTAGACTAGGTTAGTTTAGGTTAGGCTTAGGTTAGGTTAGGGTTAGGCTGGTTAGAGTTAGGCTATGGTTAGGCTAGGTTAGGTTAGGGTTAGGCCAAATAGGTCTGCAGAGCTGGGCCATGGTTAGGTTAGAATTAAGAATTAAGAAATAGCCTCAAAAGCCAGGGTTAGTTAGGCTAGGCTA
>JAKWBO010001158.1:0-17949 GCA_034336685.1 Luscinia luscinia
GGGGTGCCCATCCCAGTACTGGGGTGCTCATCCCAGTCTTGGGGTGCCCATCCCAGTACTGGGGTGCTCATCACGGTAATGGGGGTGCCCATCCCAATGTTGGGATGCCCATCCCAGTACTGGGGTGCCCATCCCAATGTTGGGGGTGCTCATCCCAATGCTGGGGTTCCCATCCCAGTCTTGGGGTGCTCATCCCAATGCTGGGGATGCCCATCCCAGTACTGGGGTGCCCATCACGGTAATGGGGATGCCCATCCCAATCTTGGGGTGCCCATCCTGGTAATGGGGGTGCCCATCCCAATGTTGGGTATCCCTTCCCGGTGCTGGGGTGCCCATCCCAATGCTGGGGTTGCCCATCCCAGTACTGAGGGTGCCCATCCCAGTACTGGGGGTGCCCATTCCAATGTTGGGGATGCCCATCACGGTAATGGGGGTGCTCATCCCGGTAATGGGGGTGCCTGGCTCAGTGTTGGAATACTCCTTCCTGGTGTTGGGGGTGCCCATCCTGGTGCTGGGGGTCTTGTGCTCACCTGCCCACCACCCTGTCAGGGGTTGTGGCTGCACAGGATGGGACAGGACGGGAATGGGGTTGAGGACAGGGGTGGGGATGGGAGCAGGGTGGTGTTAGGGGCAGGAACAGGCTGGTGTTAATGGGAACAGGGTGGTGGTAGGGGCAGGAACAGGCTGGTGTTAATGGGAACAGGGTGGTGGTAGGGGCAGGAACAAGCTGATGGTATTAGTGGGAACAGGCTGGTGGTAGGGGCAGGAACAAGCTGATGGTGTTAATGGGGACAGGGTGGTGGTAGGGGCAGGAACAGGCTGATGGTATTAGTGGGGACAGGCTGGTGGTAGGGGCAGGAACAGGCTGGTGTTAATGGGGACAGGCTGGTGGTAGGGGCAGGAACAGGCTGGTGTTAATGGGAACAGGGTGGTCATAGGAATAGGAACAGGCTGGTGGTGGGCATGGAGACAGACTGGCCACGGGGACAGGGACTGGAATGGAAACAGATTGGCAGTAGAGATGGGGACAAGCTTGGAACAGGGACAGGCAGCTCAGAAGGGACAGAGGAAGGAGCAGAGAAGCCTCGGGGTGATTTCCTGAGCCCCTCTCCAGGCGGGATCCATCACTGTGGTTGTGCACGTGGCCGTGCATGGGTGTGTCCTGGCTTGTCGCTGTGTGTCACCTCTTCCCCTGTCCTTTTGCCCTTGATTCCTTGCCAGCATCCTCAGCTGCAGCCGTCCCGGGGAGGGAGCAGGTGTCACCTCCCCAGTGTCCCCAGCCCTGTGCCCTGCTCCCCAGGATGGTCGCTTGCAGCTCTGTGTGGCAGCAGCACGGCCACGCCCTGCCTGCCTGGTAGGGGTGGGGACAGCGAGGCTGTGAGGATGGGGACAGCCGTGGGGATAGGAACAAACTGGCAGCGGGGCTGGGGACAGACTGGGTGTAGAGATGGGGACAGGCTGGCAGTGGGGATGGGGACAGAGTGGCAGTGGGGATGGGACAGGCTGGGTTTAGGGATGGGGACAGGCTGGGTGTAGGAATGGGGACAGAGTGGCAGTGGGGATGGGGACAGACTGATGGTGTTGATGGGGACAGGCTGGCAGTGGGGATGGGAACAGGCTGGGTGTAGGAATGGGGACAGACTGGTGGTGAGGATGGGGACAGACTCGGTGTGGGGATGGGGACAGACTGGCAGTGGAGATGGGGACAGAGTGGCAGTGGGGATGGGGATGGGCACACGGTAGAGATGGGGACAGACTGGGTGTAGGGATGGGGACAGACTGGCAGTGGGGATGGGGACAGGCTGGTGGTGAGGATGGGGACAGATTGGTGGTGAGGATGGGGACAGACTGGTTTTAGGGATGGGGACAGGCTGGGTTTAGGGATGGGGACAGGATGGCAGTGGGGTTGGGGACAGACTGGCAGTGTTGATGGGGACAGAGTGGCAGTGGGGATGGGGGGGCACATGCGGTAGAGATGGGGACAGACTGGTGGTGAGGATGGGGACAGAGTGGTGGTGAGGATGGGGACAGGCTCGGTGTGGGGATGGGGACAGACTGGCGATGTTGATGGGGACAGACTGGGTGTAGGGATGGGGACAGACTGGTGGTGAGGATGGGGACAGACTGGGTGTAGGGATGGGGACAGGCTGGTGGTGAGGATGGGGACAGGCTGGTGGTGAGGATGGGGACAGGCTGGCGCTGGGGACGGGGGCGGGCGCACGGGGAGAGCGGAACGCGTCACCCGGGACGCGCAGCCACACCTCGCACCTCGCTCCGTGCATGCGCCTGTCACCGCCTGAGTGTCACCGCCTGAGTGTCACCGCCTGAGTGTCACCTCCTGAGTGTCACCTCCTGAGTGTCACCGCCTGAGTGTCCCCTCCTGAGTGTCACCGCCTGAGTGTCACCGCCTGAGTGTCACCTCCTGAGTGTCACCTCCTGAGTGTCACCGCGCGTGTCACCGCGCGTGTGCACACGGACGTGCTCGCGAGGCCGCGCAGGACCCGCGGAGTTTATTTCGTGCGTGTGCTCGACAACACCCGCCCGCGTTCCTTGCGTTCCTCGGGCGCACAGCTGCAGCACCCATGGGTGCGCACGCTCCCCAGAGAGACTCGGGAACAGCCGCTGCTGGGCTGGGCGCGCTCCTCGCCCTCGGACACGCCTGGGCACGCCGGTCCCTCCCGCAGCCCCGAGGAGCCCGGCGCGGCACCGCGGCACCGCATTAGCACCCGCGCGGCGCCGGGAGATAAATGGGAGCTGTCAGAGGCACCTTGTTTGCTGCTAACCTTTGGAAATGCCACGGCGCCCCGGGCTGCGCCTGCCGGGGGGAGCGGGCCCGCGGGGATTGTCGCTCACCACCTCCAATTAATCTCCTGGCGCTAACGAAGGCGTCGGGGTGACAGGGGAGAGGCTGCGTTGACCCCGAGCCCGTGGGGAGAGCGGGACACCCCCGAGCTGGGGGGCAGGGTCCGTGCTGCCAGCGGGGCCCGCCGAGGGGTGGGGACAGGGCGGGAGTGGGGCTGGGGACGGGGATGGGGACGGGAATGGGATGGGGACAGGGATGGGGATGGGAACAGGATGGGAACAGGGTTGGGGACAGGGATGGGGATGGGAATGGGATGGGGACAGAGGTGGGGGATGGGAACTGGATGGGAACAGGGGTTGGGGACAGGGATGGGGATGGGAATGGGATGGGAACAGGGTTGGGGACAGAGGTGGGGACAGGGATGGGGATGGGAATGGGATGGGAACAGGGTTGGGGACAGAGGTGGGGATGGGAACTGGGCTGGGGACAGGGATGGGGATGGAAACAGGCTGGCAGTAGGGATGGGGACAACCTGGTGGTATTAATGGAAACAGGCTGGTGGCATTAATGGGAACAGGCTGGTGGTATTAACCAGGACAGGGTGGTGGCCATGGGGACAGTGACAGGATAGTGGTATTAATGGGAACAGGGTGGTAGGACAGGAGCAGGCTGGTGGCACTAATGGGAACAGGGTGGTGGCCATGGGGACAGGAACAGGCTGGTGGCACTAATGGGAACAGGGTGGTGGCCATGGGGACAGGCTGGCCTGTAGGAATGGAAGCAGCTTGGCAGTAGAGATGGTGACAAGCCTGGGATGGGGACAGGCTGGTGGAGGAGACGAGGCCCTTGCTGGGGCAGTTGTGGTGCTCTGCTCCCCCCGGTGCTGCTCTGCCTTGAGCCTGCACCCCAGAGCTCCCAGCCCTGCTCTCAGGGTGCTGGAGCTCAGCCCAGCCCGCTCTGGGGCAGCCAGGCCCCCTGTGCCCCCCCTGCTGCTCCTCCAAGGTGACCGAGGGTCTCGGGGGAGCAGCTGACGGTGCTTGGCCCCAGCAGCAAATGGGAAGTGAGTGGCCATCACCGCCGGGCCTGACACGCCAAATTGATGCCGGCACCGAGAGCCTTCCCGGCCCCTCTGCAGCTCCTCCAGCCCTTCCTGCGTCCCTGCCTGGCTCCTCCTGCTCACACGGACACGCAGCAGCCCCACACGGCTCCAGAAGGGCGCAAGAGGGGCTTGAGAGCAGCTAAACCCTGAACGATGCCGCGGGGAGGGTGATGAGGATGAGGAGGGAGGCAGCAGGGATGTGACACTGAAAAACGAGCAGCTCAGGGAGCCCGTGCATGGGAACAGAGCCCCCCACGCCACAGAGCCACGCGTGGCCCTGTCCTGGGGAGAGCAGGGTGGGAGGGGGCGGCACTAGGACCCCCCCCCCGTGCACCCACAATACCCAAAAAGTTCAGGGGCGCGCGCGCGCGGCCGCACCCCGGCAGCATCATTAATATTTAACGCGAGGTGCGCGGGACCTGCCCTGAAAATGCCGCCAGCGCTGCCAGGGCGCGGCCGGGGGGTGACCTTGGCTCCCCTCGGTGCTGGCGTGGCCGAAGCGTCCCTGGCCCGGCTCATCCGTGGCCCGAGCCCCCCGCCCGGGGGTCCCCCCGCGCTCCCGGTGCCGCAATCGATCGCCCTGGCTGCAGCGCTGCCGCTGCCCTGCTCTGCAATTCCCTTTCATCCCGCGCTCCCCCAGCAGCTCCTGCCGAGGCACTGGAGGGGTTGGGGCGCTGCCAATCTGGCCGCTCGCCCGCAGGGGTTGGGGCATCTCTATGTCTGCAGGGATGGGGTTTTGTTCTGTCTGTGCCCCCCAGCCCCTGGCGCTGTCCCCCAGCCTGGCCTGGGGATCCGCAGCCCCCGGGGAGCACAGTGGTGCTGCCGGTGTCTGTCCCCTCCGCTCGCTCTGCGTCCCTCCCCACTGCCTGCGCATCCCTGCCCACCCCTGTACCACCCCTGCCCATCCCTGTCCATCCCTGTCCCTGTCCCATCCCTGTCCCATCCCTGTACCACCCCTGCCCCATCCCTGTCCATCCCTGCCATCCCTGTCCCTTCCCTGTCCCTTCCCTGCCCATCTCTGCCCATCCCTGTCCCTTCCCCTGCCCATCTCTGCCCATCCCTGTCCCATCCCTGTCCCACCCCTGCCCATCCTGTCCCATCCCTGTCCCATCCCTGTCCCATCCCTGTCCCATCCCTGCCCCATCCCTGACCCATCCTGTCCCAACCCTGTCCCATCCCTGTCCCTTCTCTGCCCATCCCTGTCCCATCCCTGCCCACCCCTGTCCATGTCCCTTCCCTGTCCATCCCTGTCCCAACCCTGTCCCATCCTATCCCATCCCTGCCCATCCCTGCCCATCCCTGTCCATGTCCCTTCCCTGTCCATCCCTGCCCCATCCCCTGTCCTTCCCTGTCCATCCCTGTCCCATCCCTGTCCCATCCCTGTCCCTTCCCTGTCCATCCCTGCCCCATCCCTGTCCCATCCCTGTCCCTTCCCTGTCCATCCCTGCCCCATCCCTGTCCATCCCTGCCCCATCCCTGTCCCATCCCTGTCCCTTCCCTGTCCATCCCTGCCCCATCCTGTCCCATCCCTGTCCCATCCCTGTCCCTTCCCTGTCCCTGTCCATCCCTGTCCCATCCTGTCCATCCTGTCCATCCCTGTCCCACCCCTGTCCCATCCCTGTCCCACCCCTGCCCATCCCTGTCCCATCCCTGTCCCTTCCTATCCCACCCTGTCCCATCCTGTCCCTTCCCTGTCCACCCCTGTCCCTGCCCCTTCCCTGCCCATCCCTGTCCATCCCTGTCCCAACCCTGTCCCATCCCTGTCCCTTCTCTGCCCATCCCTGTCCCATCCCTGCCCATCCCTGCCCATTCCTGCCCCATCCCTGTCCCTTCCCTGCCCCTTCCCTGTCCCTTCCCTGTCCCATCCCTGTCCCATCCCTGCCCATCCCTGTCCCATCCCTGTCCATCCCTGTCCTTCCCTGTCCCATCCCTGTCCCATCCCTGTCCCTTCCCTGCCCATCCCTGCCCCATCCCTGCCCCATCCCTGTCCCTTCCCTGCCCCATCCCTGCCCCATCCCTGTCCTTCCTGCCCCATCCTTGTCCCATCCCTGTCCCTCCTGCCTTGCCACCTCCAGCGATTCCCATCCCAGCCTGCCCCAACCCAGTCGCATCCCGCCCCCTCACCCCACGGAAAGGGGGAAACTGAGGGCAGGGGGAGGAGGGCACTGAAACACCTACGGCACCTGCCGGGGACCGTACTTGGCTCCCAGCCCTGGCTGAGATGGAAATCCAGCGCAGAGCTTGGAAACCTCCAGAAATCCTTCCCGGCGCTGGGGGCTCAGCAGGATGCGCTGCTGTGCGTGTTCCCTGCGGGCTGCAGCCCCCAGTGGTGCAGAAGGATTTGGGGGGGCTCCCAGCTGGGGGGTCACTGGTGCCCCTCGGCTTCCCCACAGCGGGGAGTGAGGTGTCCCAAGCCTGACGGATGGAGAGAGGGAGCAGAGTTGGGGTTCAGACACCACCCCTCTCCCAAAAACGCAGCTCTCTCAGCTGGGGGTGCCCTCTCCTCTCCCCTTGTTATCTTGCCATCCCGGTCCTGCCCCCTCTCCGGCTGGCGAAGGCGCCCGGCTTTGAAGCTGCGTTGAAATATAGATAAGGGCGAAGGCAGCAGCCGCGCTCGGAGAGAGCCGGGGGAGCGCGGGGCTGGCCGGGCTGGGGGTGCAGGGAGGATGCTGAGCTGCAGCTCCGCGCTGCACACCCCCATGAGGGGCGGAAACACCCCAAATCCCTTTCCCACAGGCGTGGCGGGGCTGCGTGTCCTGCCCAGGGCTCCTCTCTGTGGCGCAGCAGAACCGGAGCAGGTTTAGGAGCTCAGCCCGGCACGGCTCAGGGGGTCAGGTGGAGCCCCAGCTCAGCAGAGAGGGTGGGGGTCCCTGGCTGGGCTCCCCCAAAGGTGCTGCTCCATCTCTGCAGGGAGACCCTGCGCTGGGACCTGCCTGGCCAGGGAGGAGGGGGCATGGGGGGCTCATGGGACCCCATTTATTCCTGATGGGGATCATTCCCAAGCAGGAAATGGCATCGAGCCGTTCTGCAGGATGAGCCCCCAGCACTGACAGGAGCCGTTCCCTGGGCCTGCCTCAACGCCCCCACGCCCCCCAGCCCCTCCAGCTGCTGCCTGTGCTCACCACCCCCTCCCCACTCCCCTCCCTCGCTCCCCCGGGATCCAGGTCATCCAGAGCAGAAACTGCCGGCACAGCCAAGCACCTGCCAGCTCAGGGCGACAGTGATTGACGAGGCCGGGGCTGCTGGAGCAGCATCCCGCGTGCCAGAGCAGCTGGCAGGGCAGGAGAGGAGCACAGCAGGCGCCCGGGAGCAGCAGGATGAGGGATGGGGCGCAGGGGCGCAGGTGGGCAGGGGGTGAGGGACAGGGGACACGTCAGAGTTGGGGTCCCAGGCTAGGGCTGGCATCTGGCTCTGCCTGCTGGTGTCCATCGCAGTGACTGGGGGACCTCGGGAAGGGGCTGGTGCAGGCAGGAGGAGGAGGAGGTGCAGGCAGAGGATGAGGATGAGGAGGGTGCAGGCAGGAGGATGAGGAGGATGCAGGCAGAGGGATGAGGAGGGTGCAGGAAGGAGGATGAGGAGGATGCAGGCAAGAGGAGGAGGGTGCAGGCAGAGGATGAGGAGGATGCAGGCAGAGAGGATGAGGAGGGTGCAGGAAGGAGGATGAGGGAGGGTGCAGGCAGGAGGATGCAGGCAGAGGGATGAGGAGGGTGCAGGCACGAGGAGGAGGAGGATGCAGGCAGAGGGATGAGCAGGTTACAGGAGGATGAGGATGGTGCAGGCAGAGGATGCGGAGGGACTGGAGGTGGGAGGATGACGAGGGTGCAGACAGGGGACGAGCAGGTTACAGGAGGATGAGGAGGGTACAGGCAGGGAGGAGGGGGTGCAGGCAGAGGGATGTGAAGGGGACTAGGTAGGAGGATGAGGAGGATGCAGACAGGAGGATGAGGATGAGGAGGGTGCACGCAGAGCGATGAGGAGGGGGCTGTAGGGATGAGGATGAGGAGGGTACAGGCAGAAGGATGAGGAGGGGGCTGTAGGGAGGGAGGATGAGGAGGATGCAGGCAGGAGGATGAGCAGGTTACAGGAGGATGAGGTTACAGGAGGATGAGGAGGGGCTGTAGGTAGGAGGGTGCACGCAGAGGGATGTGAAGGGGACTAGGTAGGAGGATGAGGAGGGTACAGGCAGGAGGAGGCGGTGCAGGCACAAGGAGGATGAGGAGGATGCACACAGACTGATGAGGAGGGGCTGTAGGGAGGAGGATGAGGAGGATGCAGACAGGAGGATGAGGATGAGGAGGGTGCACACAGACTGATGAGGAGGGGCTGTAGGGGGAAGGATGAGGAGGGTGCAGACAGGAGGATGAGGATGAGGAGGGCGCACGCAGAGCGATCAGGAAGGGCACAGGCACAGCTCGTGCAGCCTCTGCTCTCTCCCCCAGGCGGTGTGTGCTGGCGGTCACGTCGCCAAGGCCTTGGGGTACCTGGAGATGGGCACCTCGGGGCTCCTCAAGGGTGTCCCCTACGGCACCCTGAAGCCCCGGCGCTGAACCCCGGGCGGCTGATCCCGGCAGAGCCGCCCCGGGCCGCGGGCACAGCGCTGGGCACCGGCCGCAGCCCTGGGACTGGCAGAAGAACCAGACGGCCGGGGAGCTGCTGAACCCCGCGCCCACCGCAAGCCCACCCTCAAATCGAGCCGCGCCAAGAAGATTTTTGGTTGGGGCGACTTCTACTTCAACATCAAGACGCTCAAGTTCAGCCTCCTGGTGACGGGGAAAATCGTCGACCACATCAACGGCACCTTCAGCGTTTATTTCCGACACAACTCCTCCAGCCTGGGCAACGTCTCGGTCAGCATCGTGCCCCCCTCCAAGGCGGTGGGTTTCGAGGTGCTGGTGCCCGGCCCCCAGCGCTGCCGCGCCCGCCGCCCCTCCCCAGCAGAGCACGCTGCCCGAGGGGCGCCCGGCCAAGGCGCTGAATTGCCACGTGGAGTACGAGAAGACGAACCGGGCGCGGAAGAACAAGCCGTGCCTGTACGACCCGTCCAAGGTGTGCTTCACGGAGCACACGCAGAGCCACGCCGCCTGGCTCTGCGCCAAGCCCTTCAAGGTCATCTGCATCTTCATCTCCTTCCTCAGCATCGACTACAAGCTGGTGCAGAAGGTCTGTCCCGACTACAACTTCCAGCACGACAATCCCTACTTCGGCTGATGGGTGGGGGACGGCGGGGTGGCGGTGTCACCCCAGCACCGGCCGCCTGTTCATTGTGCTGGGTGGTGGGACAGCCGGTGCTGGGGGTCCTGGACCCCCACCCAACGCCATCGCATCACAGGGATTCAGTTGGTGATGGGGGTTGAAGGTTTTCCCCCCCAAAAAAAATGACATCCCATCCCTGCAGCATCCCTGCGCCATGGTGGGGTACGGCCGGTGCTGGGGTCCCACCCATCCCATCATTGGGGTACGGCCGGTGCTGGGGTCCCACCCATCCCATCATTGGGGTACGGCCGGTGCTGGGGGTCCCACCCATCCCATCACTGGGGTACGGCCGGTGCTGGGGTCCCACCCATCCCATCACTGGGGTACGGCCGGTGCTGGGGTCCCACCCATCCCATCACTGGGGTACGGCCGGTTCTGGGGTCCCACCCATCCCATCACTGGGGTACGGCCGGTGCTGGGGGTCCCACCATCCCATCACTGGGGAACAGCCGGTGCTGGGGTCCCACCCATCCCATCATTGGGGTACGGCCGGTGCTGGGGTCCCACCCATCCCATCACTGGGGTACGGCCGATTCTGGGGTCCCACCCATCCCATCACTGGGGTACAGCCGGTGCTGGGGTCCCACCCATCCCATCACTGGGGTACGGCCGGTGCTGGGGTCCCACCCATCCCATCACTGGGGAACAGCCGGTGCTGGGGTCCCAGCTGCGCCCCCAGTGACATCCCATCACTGCATCATCGGGGTATGGCTGGTGCTGGGGTCCTGGACCCCCACACTGACAACCATCGCTGGGGTACACCTGTTCCTGGGGTCCTGAAGCCCCCACCCACTGAGACCCCATCCCTGGGGTACACCTGTTCCTGGGGTCCTGAAGCCCCCACCCACTGAGACCCCATCCCTGGGGTACACCTGTTCCTGGGGTCCTGGACCCCACCCACTGTGACCCCATCCCTGCAGCCCCCGTTCTGGGCTGCACCAGTTCCTGGGGGTCCCAGCCCCTCCCCTCTGACACCCCATCATTGCAGCACTGCCTGAGCTGGGAATCCTGGACCCCACCCATCGATCCCCCACCCACTGAAACTCCATCACGCCCCACCTCGGTACAACTGGTGCTGGGGGCCTCGGCCCCCCACCCACTGAGAGACCCCCACCCACTGGAGACCCTCCCGTGCTGGGGGCTGGGCGGGGGTCGCTGGCAGTGTCGGGGGCACAGCCCCGCGTGACGTCACCCCGGGGCAGGTCAGGGTGCTGGAGGGGGCTCAGCCCCACCCCAAATTCTGGGGGATTTGGTGTCTCTGCAGCCCCCAGCCGTGCACACGTGTGTGACACACCTGTACCACGCGTGTGCAAGACCCCACGGACCCCCCACCTCCATGGGGACCCCCCAGTGGTAGCCCCCACCCACCCCCCTGAAGTGCCAGGTGGTGCTTAGGGGTGCGATGGTGGGGGTTCCTGGGGGCTGCCCCTCCTCTCCTGGAGGGCTTCTTCATCTTTTTTTTTTTTAAGGAAAATTTAAAAATGGAAAAAAAGTGGAAAATAAAGAAAAAAAAAAAAAGAGTGTATTGATCCCGCCCCGACCGGAGATGGAGGGAGAGCGAGGAGGAGGAACCCCGGGATTAGGAATGGGGGTGCAGGGATGGGGGGACCCCAGAAATAGGGATGGGGGTGCAAGGATGGGGGACCCCAAAATTAGGAATGAGAGGATGCAGGGATGGGGCACCCCAGAATTAGGGCCGGGGGTTTCAGGGATGGGAGGACACCAAAATTAGGGATGGGGGGTGCAGGGATGGGAACCCCAAAATTAGGAATGGGGGTGCAGGGGTGAGGCATCCCAAAATTAGTGATGGGGGGACCCCAGGATTAGAGATGGGGGTTGCAGGGATGGGAACCCCAGGATTACTAATTGGGGTGCAGGGTGGGGCACCCCAAAATTAGTGATGGGGGTGCAGGGATGGGGACTCCAGGATTAGGAAAGGAGGGTGCAGGGTGGGGCACCCCAAAATTAGAGATGGGGGTGCAGGGATGGGGGTTGCAGAGGGTGAAGCACCCCAAAATCAGGTATGGGGGTGCAGGGATGTGGGGTGCAGGAGTGGGGCACCCCAAAATTAGGAATGGGAGGTGCAGGGGTGAGGCACCCCAAAATTAGGAATGGGGGTGCAGGGGGTGAGGCACCCCAAAATTAGGAATGGGGGTGCAGAGATAGGAGACCCCAAAATTAGGAATGGGGAGTGCAGGGATGGGAACCCCAGGATTAGGAAGAGGGGGTGCAGGGTAAAGCACCCCAAAATTAGGAATGGGAGGTGCAGGGGTGAGGCACCCCAAAATTAGGAATGGGGGGTGCAGGTATGGGAACCCCAGGATTAGGAATGGGGGTGCAGGGATGGGGGTGCAGGGTGGGGCACCCCAAAATTAGTGATGGGGTGCAGGGATAGGAACCCCAAAATTCGTCACGGGGGTGCAGGGAGCGCTGTGACCCCGGCGGGGGCGCAGCTGCCCCACCCCATTTCCCGGCGGCCCCGGTGGCTCCGCCCTCCCGGCAGCGCGCGCGGGGCGGGGCCGGGACCGGGACCGGGGCCGGGGCCGGAGCGGGGCCCGGCGGACCCACGTGCAGCGCGCACCGCGATGTGGCCGCTCCGCCTGGGCAGGGTGAGCTGGGGGGGCTGCGACCGCGCCGGTGCCCCGGGGGGACATGGGGGGGTCCCGGTTCCCGGTAATGTCCCCGGTGAGGGTCCCCAATTCCCGCATCCCCCCGCGCGCTCCGGTGCCTGATGTCTGCCGGTGCTCGGGGGGACAGTCCCGGTGTGCGGGGGCGCTGGGGGACACCCACCGAGCCCCCCGGTGCACCGGAATCGCGGTGTCCCGGCAGCCAGAGGGGTCCCGGTGACCGGGGATTTTCGGTGATTTCGGGGGTCCCGCTGCCCGCACTGTCGCTGCGCTCCCGGGGCTCCATCCCCGACCTGTCCCGGTGCCCCGTTATCCCCCCCCCCCCTCCGTGCGCCCCCTCCCCACCCTCCATCACCTCCGGGGGTCCCAACCCCATCCCGCTTCTCCTCCGAGCCCCCGGTTTGCACCGGGACCCCCATCCCGGTGTGGCGAGTCCCCGGTGTGTCCCCCCCCACCGCGTGGACTTTGTGTCCATCCCAAAGTCCCGGGGCCGGAGCGGCCGCGGCCACCGACCGGCCTTGGCCCCTGGCCGGAGCCCGCGGGTGATGCAACGGGGCCGTGCCGGTTACATCACCCCGCACCGGGTTTTGGGGTCCGGGGGGCGCGGGGAGCCCCCCCCGCTTGTGCAGCGAGGGTCCCCCCACAGCCACCCCCCGGCACCGCGGGGGGGTCCCGTGGGTGAGAGCCCAGCCTGGGGGGATCCCTCTGTGCCTTGTGGGGCGCCTGGGGAGGGACCCCAAGTGTCTTGGGGGGGTCGCTGTGTGTCTTGTGAGGACTTTGGGGGGTCGCCGTGTACCCTGGGGGCTTTGGGGGTCCCCATGTGACTTTTGGGGTCCCCATGTGACTTGTGGGAGCCTTGGAGGGATTCCCATGTGGCCTGTGAGGAGCTCGTGGGGTCCCCATGTGACTTTGGGGTCCCCGTGTACCCTGTGGAGAGCTTTGGGGGTGTCCATGTGTCTTTTGGGGTCCCCGTGTACCCTGTGGAGAGCTTTGAGGGGTGTCCATGTGGTTCTTGGGGTCCCCATGTACCCTGTGGGGCTTTGGAGGATCCCCATGTAACTTTTGGGGTCCCCATGTACCCTGTGAGGAGCTCTGTGGGGTCCCCATGTGTTTTTGGGGGACCATGGAGGAATCCCCATGTGCCCTGTGGGGTCTTTAGGGTCCCCATGTGCCCTGTGGGACCTTGGGAGGATCCCCATGTGACTTTTGGGGTCCCATGTACTCTGTGGGACCTTGGGAGGATCCCCAGGTGACTTTTGGGGTCCCATGTACTCTGTGGGACCTTGGAAGGATCCCCATTTAAGTTTTGGGGGTCCCCATGTGCCCTATGGAGAGCTTTGAGGGGTGTCCATGTGGTTCTTGGGGTCCCCATGTACCCTGTGGAGAGCTTTGGGGGTCCCCATGTGACTTTTGGGGGTCCCCTTGTGCCTTGTTGGAGCCTTGGAGGGGTTCCCCTGTGCCCTGTGGGGTCCCTGGGGTCCCCCTGTGGGGTGACACCACAGACAGGACACGGGGTGTCGCTCTGCCGCTGCCACCTCTGGTTCTGGTGCAGGGATGGGGACCCCAAAATTAGGAATGAGGGGTGCAGGGATGGGAGGACACCAAGATTAGGGATGGGGTTGCAGGGCTTGGGCACCCCAGGATTAGGGATGGGGGTGCAGGGCTGGGGCTGCAGGGATGGGGGTGCAGGGTTGGAAGGACCCCAGGATTAGGAATGGGGGTAGGGTTGGAAGGACCCCAGGATTAGGAATGGGGCTGCAGGGGTGGGGGCTGCAGGGATGGGGACCCCAGGATTAGGGATGGGGCTGCAGGGCTGGGGGCTGCAGGGCTGGGGGCTGCAGGGCTGGGGGCTGCAGGGATGGGGGTGCAGGAATGGAAGGACCCCAGGATTAGGGATGGGGGTGCAGGGCTGGAAGGACCCCAGGATTAGGATGGGGTGCAGGGCTGGGGAGTCCCAGGATTAGGAATGGGGAGTTGCAGGGCTGGGGGACCCCGGGTTAGGAACGGGGGTGCAGGAATGGGGCACCCCAGATTAGGAATGGGGGTTGCAGGGATGGGGGTGCAGGGCTGGGGGTCCCAGGATTAGGGATGGGGTGCAGGGCTGGGGGTCCCAGGATTAGGGATGGGGGCTGCAGGGGTGGGGGCTGCAGGGATGGGTGTTGCAGGGCTGGGGGCTGCAGGGCTGCCGGGGTCCCAGCCGTGCCCCCGCCCTGCAGAGCCTGCAGCGCTGGGCGGGCCGGCTGGGGCGGGCTCAGCACGGCCCCGCCGCCGCCGGGCCGCCCCCGCCCCCCGGGCCGGGCTGGACGGGCCAGGAGAGCCTGGCCCAGAGCGACCTCGAGCTGTGGAGCCTGGTGCAGAAGGAGAAGGACCGCCAGTGCCGGGGGCTGGAGCTCATTGCCTCCGAGGTGAGGCTGGGGGGGCTTGGGGGACCCCCTGTTTGGGGGGTTTGGCTCTTCTGGTTCTCATCCATCTTTTTTTTTTTCCCCCCACCCCCAGAATTTCTGCAGCCGGGCAGCGCTGGAGGCGCTGGGCTCCTGCCTCAACAACAAATACTCAGAGGGATATCCTGGCAAGAGGTAAAGTGGGGAGGGGGCTGGGGGGGCACCAAATCTCCCATGGGGGATTGTGGATGGTACAACCATCCCTTGGGATTTTGTGCCCTGAGCAATGAAACCCTTCACAGGAGATGCCCCCCACACCAAAAGTGTTACCATTTAGGATTCCTGTTAGTCTTTACTAGATGATTTTTCTCACCTAGAATTTGGAATTGGATAGTTCAACTTATAATTTTACTGGTTAGAATCCAAATCCCCTTAAAACCTATACAAACCCCTTGCTGTGCTATGGATCTGGATTTTGCTGGTAGAAAAAAACAAAGCTGCCTTTGGAACCTCTATGGCAACTCCCAAATTCTCGTTCCTGGCTAGCTGAGAAGCTGAACTCTGCCCTGGGGGGCTCCTGGATGGTACAGCTGTCCCTGAAACTGTCCCTCACTGTCCTTGATCCCTTGGGATCTTATACCCTGAGGCAATGAAACCCTTCACGAGAGATGCCCCTCCACCAAAACTGTTACCATTTAGGATTCCTGTTAGTCTTTAGCTTTCCTAGATGGTTTGTCTTTTCTCACCTAAAATCTTGAAGTAATTGGACAGTTCGTCTTATAATTTTACTGGTTAGAATCCAAATCCCTGTAATATAAAAACCCCTTGCTGTGCTGTGTATCTGCATTTTGCTGGTAGAACCCTTGGAAGAATTTGGCATCTCCCAAATCCTCATTCCCAGCTAGCAGAGAAACTGAACTCTACCCTGTGGGGGGGGCTCCAGACCCCTCTAGAACCCCCCAGCCCGGGCAGCTGGAGGGGATGGCAGCATGACCCCCCCCTCCCCACCCTGTGTGCCCCCAGGTACTACGGGGGGGCCGAGGTGGTGGATCAGATCGAGCTGCTGTGCGAGCGGCGGGCGCTGGAGGCGTTCGACCTGGACCCCGGCGCTGGGGCGTCAACGTGCAGCCCTACTGGGCTCGCCGGCCAATTTCGCCGCCTACACGGCCTCTGCTGCAGCCCCACGAGCGCCTGATGGGGCTGGACCTGCCCGACGGGGGACAGTACGTGGGGAAATGGGGCGGGGGAACGTGGGGTTGAAGTTGTCGCAGGAGCTTGATATATTCTTCAGGTTAGTGTTTTATTATGGGGGTTAGAGAGAGAGGTTAGAGCAAGAAGGCAAGAGAGAGCAGAGACAAGAGAGATTTTCCATTTACAGCATAATAAGTATTTTTCGCTGGTGAATATTACAATTTTCAATAACCAATCTAATACAGTATACTAGAGACAAGAAGAGAGGCAAAAAGCAAGAGAGAGATTTTCCATTTACAACACAACAAGTATTTTTCACTGATGAATATTCCAATTTCCAATAACCAATCTAACACAATATACTAATTTCCTAATATTTGCATGCAACCTATAGGGATCACTAAATTCCCATGTTTTATGGCTTTCTTACCTGTAACCCTTATCTTCAGACCTTTGCTGCCAGGCTTGGGGCAGGATGTCTGTTGGTTCTTTGGTGTTTGTGGCATTTGGTTTTATCTAAACAAAGGAAGAGAACTCAAACCTTCACATAACTATTTTCAGTGTCTGTGTCAAAAACTGCCAACACCTCTGTTTCATCTGTTGTTCCAGAACTGCTTGCTAGGCACTTATAAGATTTTGATATTGCCTCCCCCGCAGCCTCACGCACGGCTACATGACCGACGTCAAGAGGATCTCGGCCACCTCCATCTTCTTCGAGTCCATGCCCTACAAGCTTGATGTGAGCTGGGGGGAGGGGAGGGGGTGTGGGGGAGGGGGGGAGCCCTGAGGTGTCCCCAAAGTGTCCCCAGGGTGTCCCCAAAGTGTCCCCAGGGTGTCCCCAAGGTGTCCCCCAAGGTCGCCCCGAGGTGTCCGAGCTGCTCTGTCAAACCCCTGCCCCCCTCCCTCCCCTCCGTGTCCCGGGAGGTGCCCAGGGCTGTGCTCAGGGCAGGGGTTCCTCCACAGGCTGTCTGTCTGTCTGTCTGTCTATCCCTCCCTGTGCTCACTGCCTGTCTGTCTGTCCGTCCGTCTGTCCATTCCCAGGATGACCAAGCTCACTGTCCGTGTCTGGACTAACTGACCAAGCTCTCCTGTCTGTCCATCCCTCGCAGCCGTCCTTAGGGCTGACTGGTCTGCCTGTCTGTCTGTCCGTCCCTGGTCTGACCAGTCTGTCTGTCTGTCTGTCTGCCTGTCTGTCTGTCCCTGGTCTGACCAATCTGTCTTTCTGCCTGTCCCTGGGCTGACTGACCTGCCTGCCTGTCTGTCTGTCCCTGGACTCACTGACCCGTCTGTTTGTCTATCCCTGGATTGACCAATCTGTCCATCCCTGGTCTGATTGACCTGTCTGCCTGCCTGCCTGTCTGTCTGTCCCTGGACTCACTGACCCGTCTGTTTGTCTATCCCTGGATTGACCAATCTGTCCATCCCTGGTCTGATTGACCTGTCTGCCTGTCTGTCTGTATGTCTGTCCCTGGACTAACTGACTGGCCTGCCTGTCTGTCTGTCTGTCCCTGTGCTCACTGTCTGTTCCTGTGCTCAAGCCCTGTCTGTCTGTCCCTGTGCTCAGTCTGTCCCTGTGCTCACTGCCTGTCTGTCTGTCCCTGTGCTCACTGCCTGTCTGTCTGTCCCTGTGTTCACTGTCTGTCTGTCCCTGTGCTCACTGCCTGTCTGTCTGTCCCTAGACTCACTGTCTGTCTGTCCCTGTGCTCACTGCCTGTCTGTCTGTCCCTAGACTCACTGTCTGTCTGTCCCTGTGCTCACTGCCTGTCTGTCTGTCCCTAGACTCACTGTCTGTCTGTCCCTGTGCTCACTGTCTGTCCCTGTGCTCACTGTCTGTCTGTCTGTCCCTAGACTCACTGTCTGTCTGTCCCTGTGCTCACTGTCTGTCCCTGTGCTCACTGCCTGTCTGTCTGTCTGTCTGTCCCTGTGCTCACTGTCTCTGTCCCTGTGCTCACTGCCTGTCTGTCTGTCTGTCCCTGTGCTCACTGCTTGTCTGTCCCTGTGCTCACTGCCTGTCTGTCTGTCCCTGTGTTCACTGTCTGTCTGTCCCTGTGCTCACTGCCTGTCTGTCTGTCCCTAGACTCACTGTCTGTCTGTCCCTGTGCTCACTGTCTGTCCCTGTGCTCACTGCCTGTCTGTCTGTCTGTCTGTCCCTGTGCTCACTGCCTGTCTGTCTGTCTGTCCCTGTGCTCACTGTCTGTCTGTCCCTGTGCTCACTGCCTGTCTGTCTGTCTGTCCCTGTGCTCACTGCCTGTCTGTCCCTGTGCTCCACTGTCTGTCTGTCTGTCCCTGTGCTCACTGCCTGTCTGTCTGTCTGTCTGTCTGTCCGTGTGCTCACTCGCCTGTCTGTCCCTCTGCTCACTGTCTGTCTGTCCCTGTGCTCACTGCCTGTCTGTCTGTCCTCCCAGCCCGCCACTGGCCTGATTGACTACGCCCAGCTGGAGGTGACGGCGCGGCTGTTCCGCCCCAGCGCCTGGTGATCGCTGGCACCAGCGCCACGCGCGGCTCATCGACTCACGCCCGCATCAAGAGGGTACTGGGGAACTGGGGACTGGGGACAGCAGGTGACAGTGGTGTCCCCAGCTGGGGAATCTGGGG
>JAKWBO010001159.1:0-7500 GCA_034336685.1 Luscinia luscinia
GTCTCCGTGCTCTGATCCCCATTCCCAGGAAGCGCCGGAATACCGGGATACCCAGTCCGGAGGAACCGTCTGCTTCCACGCCTGACCCGAGCGGGCGGAATTCCCGAATTCCCTTCCCAAAATCCGGTGGCCTCATCCCTCCAAGCCGCTCCGGAGGGAGGGAATTACGGCGCGGAGCCGGAAAGAACGGAGGATCCCAACAGATCCCAGCTCGGAATTTTACGGGAATTTTACGGGATTTTTACGGGATCGGCTCCTTTCCTGCCGCGACCGGGATCTCTCGGCATGCTGTGATCCCGCAAAGCCGCATTCCTCAGGAATTACCCCTCATGGATAAAGCCGGGCTGCTCTCCCTGCTCCTCGTGGCCGCGCTGAGCCGCCGATCCCTGGAAAAATCCCTCCCGTGGGATACCGGGAGCACGAGGAGCCGCGGGAGAGCCCGGGGCTGATCCAGTGCGGGGACTACAGCAACCAGGTGCTTCCCGACGGGAGGTGCCGGATCGTGGCCACGCTGCCGCAGGGGGACGAGCAGCGCTGCCCCGACCTGTTCCGCTGCACCGACGAGGTCTCCTACTGGCTCCACGAGAACGAGGAGCGCAAGCAGCAGATCCTGGAGCTGCGCGAGCTGATTGCCGAGCTCCAGGAGGAGCTCAGGAACCACCGGCACCGCGTCAAGGCGCTGGAGATACAGGTAAAGGTGTCCCCTCGGGGTTTTTTCCATCGGTTCTTCCACGTCCTGGAATTTGGCAGGGTTTTTTTTTTTTTTCCATGGGAGTATCCAGATCCTGGAGTTTGACGGAGTCGGAATTGGGATTGGGAACGTTCCAGGGATAATTTTCCCAATATCAATCCATATTTTCCTCAATATCAGAGCCAAATCCTTGAGTTTTATGCCTGGACCTTTGGAAGGGCTCCGGATCCATCCCATTCCAAAATCCCTGGAAACCCCAGGAAAAAATGTCCCCGTGAATTTTTTCCCACGGGAGTATCCAGATCCTGGAGTTTGGCAGGGTCAAACTGGGATCAGGAGCATTCCAGGGACAATTTCTCCGATATCAACCCCAAATCCTTGAGTTTTATCCATGGAATTTCCCCTGCCTTTGGAAGGCTATGGATCCATCCCATTCCAAAACCCTGGAAACCCCAGGAAAAAATGTCCCCGTGAATTTTTTCCCACGGGAATATCCAGATCCTGGAGTTTGGCGGGGTGGGAACTGGGACTGGGAGCATTCCAGGGATAATTTTTCCAGCATCAGCCCCAAATCCTTGAGTTTTATCCTTGGAATCTCCTCTACCTTTGGAAGGGCTACAAATTCATCCCACTCCAGAAAGGCTGGAGATCCAGGTAAAAGTGTCCATGGGAATTTTTTCCATTGGTTCTTCCAGGTCCTGGAATTTGGCAGGGTCAAAACTGGGATCAGGAGCATTCCAGGGATAATTTCTCCGATATCAACCCCAAATCCTTGAGTTTTATCCATGGAATCTCCACCTCTGAGCTTTCCTAGGAAAGGCTGCAGATCCACCCCATTCCCAAATCCCTTGAGATACAGGAAAAAGTGTCCCCTGGGAAGATTTTCCATGGGTGGTTCCAGATCCTGGAATTTGGCAGGGTCGGAACTCGGATCGGGAGCATTCCAGGGATATTTTCCCAATATCAGCCCCAAATCCTTGAGTTTTATCCATGGAATCTCCTCTGCCTTTGGAAGGGCTGTGGATCCATCCCATTCCAAAACCCTTGAGATCCAAGTAAATGTGTTCATGGGAAATTTTTCTGTGGGAATCTCAGATCCTGGAATTTGCCAGGGTCGGAACTGGGATTGGGAGAATTCCAGGGATAATTTTCCCAATATCAATCCCAAATCCTTGAGTTTTATCCATGGAACCTCTGAGTTTTCCTAGGAAAGGCTCTTGACCAATCCCATTCCCAAAATCCTGGAGATCCAGGTAAAAGCGTCCATGGGGATTTTTTTCCATGGGAGTTTCCAGATCCTGGAATTTGGCAGGGTCAGAACTCGGATTGGGATCATTCCAGGGATAATTTTCCCAGCATCAGCCCCAAATCCTTGAGTTTTATCCATGGAATCTCCACCTCTGAGCTTTCCTAGGAAAGGCTGCAGATCCATCCCATTCCCAAATCCCTGGAGATCCAGGTAAAAATGTCCATGGGGATTTTTCCATTGGTTCTTCCAGCTCCTGAAATTTTGCAGGGTCGGAACTTGGATCAGGAGAACTCCAGGGATAATTTTCCCAATATCAGCCCCAAATCCTTGAGTTCTATCCATGGAATCTCCTCAGCTTTTCATCTGTCCTTGGAAAGGCCGTGGATCCATCCCATTCCCAAATCCCTGGAGATCCAGGGAAAAGTGCCCCTGGGATTTTATTTTCACCAGGGATGATTTCTTTAATATCAACCTCAAATCCTTGAGTTTTATCCATGGAATCTCCTCTACCTATGAAAGGGCTACAAATTCACCCCACTCCAAAAACGCTGGAGATCCAGGTAAAAGTGTCCATGGGAATTTTTTCCATTGGTTCTTCCACGTCCTGGAATTTGCCAGGGTAGAACTGGGATTGGGAGAGTTCCAGGGATAATTTTCCCAATATCAATCCCAAATCCTCGAGTTTTATCCATGGGTTTTCCCCGGAATGGCTTCAAATCCATCCCATTCCCAAATCCCTTGGGATCCAGGAAAAAGAATTTTTCCCATGGAAGTATCCAGCTCCTGGAATTTGGACAGATCGGAAGTAAGATCAGGAACATTCCAGGGATAATTTTCCCAGCTCCAATCCCAAATCCTTGACTTTTATCCATGGGATCTCTTCCACCTTTCCCAGAGTGGTTTCCCAGACCAGACCATGGGATGGATCAGGAGAACTCCAGGGATAATTTTCTCAATATCAACCCCCAATCCTTGAGTTTTATCCATGGAATCTCTTCTACCTATGAAAGGGCTACAGATCCATCGCATTCCAAAAACCCTGGGAATCCCTGGAAAAAATGTCCCTGTGAATTTTTTCCCATGGGTGATTCCAGCTCCTAGAGTTTGGCAGGGTTGGAACTGGGATCGGGAACATTCCAGGGATAATTTCCTCAATGTCAATCCCAAATCCTTGAGTTTTGTCCATGGAATCTCCTCTACCTATGAAAGGGCTACAAATTCATCCCATTCCAAAAACCCTGGAGATCCAGGTAAAAGTGTCCATGGGAATTTTTTCCATTGGTTCTTCCAGCTCCTGGAATTTGGCAGGGTCAAAACTGGGATCAGGAGCATTCCAGGGATAATTTCTCCGATATCAACCCCAAATCCTTGAGTTTTGTCCATGGAATCTCCTCCACATTTGGAAGGGCTGTGGATCCGCTGCGGGAGGGATTGGGAAGCAGGAGGGAATTCCCAGCTGTGGGATTTGGGAATTTCTGGACAAAGCCTGCTCCATCTAAGGCACAGGGAGCGTGGGATGAGGAGGGAGCGGCACATTCCGGGTGGGATTGCAATGTCCATTCCCTGGAATTCCCTCTGGGAATCTCCTGCTAGCCTCACCCTGGGAACAGAAGCTGCTTTTCCTGGAAGAAAAAAGAGGGAAAGGGATGTAAATGTTCCTTTAGGGGCATCCAGGGCTGGAATTCTCAGGATGAAGAGAGGCTGGAGGGAGTCCTGAGCCGGGAATGTGCAGCTGGATCAGGGCAGGATCCAGGGAATCCTCGGAGCCTTTTGCAGAGGGAAAGGAGAGCTGGGATTTGGGAAAGGGCTGGAGGGGCAGGAGCCAGGGAATGGCTCCCGCTGGGAAAGGGGAGCTTGGGAAGGAATTCCTGGCTGGGCTGGAATTCCCAGAGAATCCCTGGGACCATCCAAGGAAAGGTTGAATCACCCTGGGATGGTGGGATTGGAATGGGATGGGATGGAAGGTCCATGGATCCCATCCAAACCATTCGGGAATTCTGGGATCCAGGACACTCAGGATCCATCCCGAGGGATTTTTATGGAATTCGGGGATGGAAAAGGAAAGGGAGACACTTCCTTGAGTCCCAAATTCCCGGAGAAACCCCTGGATCCCAAAATTCCTTCCCAGAGAGGAGCTGGGATGGGGATGGATCCAATGCCAGGCTGGGAGAGCCGGGAATGGAGGGAATTCCCTGGGAAAGGGGACATGGGATTTGGGAAGGAATTCCCGGCTGGGCTGGAATTTCCAGAGAATCCCTGGATCCCTAGAGTATCCAAGGGTGGATTTGATCACCCTGGGATCATGGGAGGTGTCCGTTCCCATGGAATGGGATGAGCTGGAGCACCCCGACGATGAAAATGTTTGGAATGGATTCCCACATTCCCAACCTGCTTTTCCATGCCCTCCCTTCATGGAATTCTGGGAATACCAAACCCAGCCGGGCCGGGATCTTCCAGGGGGCGGCAGGATGAGAATTCCAGCCCCATCCTCGGGCTCTTCCATCCACGAATCCATCCCAAATCATTCCCAATCCCATTTTCCCCTCCTTTTTCCCCCACCCATGGGGCCTTCCAGAGTTTTTCCAACTCCACTGACGTGTGGAGTTTGTCCAAATCCAGGGAATGCTTTCTGTCCAAAAAAAACCCCAGAAAAATCCCCCCAAATTTGGAGGTTTTACCATAAAAAAAAATAAAAGTCTATTTTCTCCACTTACAAACCCAACAATTTTTTTGCGATTTCTCCATCTTTAACAGATCCATCTTTAACAGATCCATCCCATTCCATTTAACTATTAATTAATTAATTAAAAATACATAAATATATATAATACAATGAAATATAGAATAAATATAATGTACAATATACAATATACAATATATATAATATATAATATGTAATATAATCACACATATTAAATATATATTATAATCACATATAATAAATATAGAATAGAATTAATAGAATGGAATAGAATGGAATAGAATAGAATATAATGTAATAGAATATAATATAATGTAATGTAATATTATGTAATGTTATAGAATGTAATATAATATAATATAATATAATATAATATAATATAATATAATATAATATAATATAATATAATATATACTAATTTATTCCATTAAATTGATTTATTAATTTAATTTTTTGTTTGTTTGGGGTTTTTTTGTTTGTTTTTGGGTTTTTTGTTGTTGATTTTTGTTGGGTTTTTGTTGAGTTTTTTTTTGTTTTTGTGGCTTTTTTGTTTGTGGGTTTTTGTTTGGTTTTTTGTTTGGTTTTTGGGGTTTTTTGTTTGTTTGTTTGGGTTTTTTGTTTGTTTTTTTGTTTTGGGGGTTTTTTGGGGTTTTTGTTTGTTTGTTTGTTTGGGTTTTTGGTTTGTTTTTGCTTTTTTTTTTTTTTGGGGGGTTTTGTTTGTTTTTTGTTTTGGGGGTTTTTGGGGTTTTTTTTGTTTGTTTGGGGTTTTTGTTTGTTTTTTGCTTTTTTTGTTTTGTTTGTTTGGGTTTTTGTTTGTTTTTTGTTTTGGGGGTTTTTGGGGGTTTTTTGTTTGTTTGTTTGGGGGTTTTTTGTTTGTTTTTGCTTTTTTTTGTTTGTTTGGGTTTTTTGTTTGTTTTCTTGTTTTGGGGGTTTTTGGGGTTTTTTCTTTGTTTGTTTGGGTTTTTTGTTTGTTTTTGCTTTTTTTGTTTGTTTGTTTGGGTTTGTTTGTTTTTGGTTTTTGTTGTTGATTTTTTGGGTTTTTTTGGTTGAGTTTTTTTGTTTTGTGGCTTTTTTGTTTGTGGGTTTTGTTTGTTTTTTTTTGTTTGGTTCTTTGGGGTTTTTTGTTTGTTTGGGTTTTTTGTTTGTTTTTTGTTTTGGGGGTTTTTGGGGTGGTTTTTTTTTTGTTTGTTTGGGTTTTTTGTTTGTTTTTTGGTTTTTTGTTTGTTTGGGTTTTTTGTTTTGTTTTTGGGTTTTGTTGTTGATTTTTTGGGTTTTTTTGGTTGAGTTTTTTGTTTTTGTGGCTTTTTGTTTGTGGGTTTTTGTTTGTTTTTTTGTTTGGTTTTTGGGGTTTTTTTTTTGTTTGTTTGGGTTTTTTTGTTTGTTTTTTTGTTTTGGGGTTTTTTGGGGTGGTTTTTTGTTTGTTTGGGTTTTTGTTTGTTTTTTGGTTTTTTGTTGTTTGTTTGGGTTTTTTTGTTTGGTTTTTTTTGTTTGTTTGTTTGGGTTTTTTGTTTGTTTTTTGTTTTGGGGGTTTTTTGGGGTGTTTTTTTTTGTTTGTTTGGGGTTTTTTTGTTTGTTTTTTGTTTTTTTTTGTTTGTTTGTTTGGGTTTTTGTTTGGTTTTTTTTGTTTGTTTGTTGGGGTTTTTTGTTTGTTTTTTGCTTTTTTTTGTTTGTTTTGGGCTTTTTTTTGTTTGTTTTTTTGCTTTTTTTTTGTTTTTTGTTTTGTTTGGGTTTTTGTTTTGGTTTTTGTTTGTTTGTTGGGGTTTTTTGTTTGTTTTTTTTTTTGTTTGAGTTTTTTAGGTTTTTTTGTTTGTTTGGGGTTTTTTTGTTTGTTTTGTTTTTTAGTTTGTTTTTGTGGGTTTTGTTTTTGTTTGTTTGGGTTTTTTGTTTGTTTTTTGTTGTTTTGGTGATTTTTTTGTTTGTTTTTTGTTTGTTTGTTTGGGGTTTTTGTTTGTTTTGTTTTGCTTTTTGTTTGGTTTTGTTTGTTTGGTTTTGTTGTTTTTTGTTTTTGGTTTTTTTGTTTTTGTTTGTTTGGGTTTTTGTTTGTTTTTTTGGTTTTTTTTGTTTGTTTGTTTGGGGTTTTGTTTGTTTTGGTTTTTTGTTTTTGGGTTTGTTGTTTTTGGGTTTTTTTGTTTTTTGTTTTGTGGCTTTTTTGTTTGTGGGTTTTTTGTTTGTTTTTTTTTGTTTGGTTCTTTGGGGTTTTTTTTGTTTGTTTGGGTTTTTTTGTTTGTTTTTTTTGTTTTGGGGGTTTTTTTGGGGTGGTTTTTTTTTGTTTGTTTGGGTTTTTTGTTTGTTTTTGGTTTTTTTGTTTGTTTGGGTTTTTTGTTTGTTTTTTGGGTTTTTGTTGTTGATTTTTGGGTTTTTTTTGGTTGAGTTTTTTTTTGTTTTTGTGGCTTTTTGTTTGTGGGTTTTTGTTTGTTTTTTTGTTTGGTTTTGGGGTTTTTTGTTTGTTTGGGTTTTTTGTTTGTTTTTTTGTTTTGGGGTTTTTTTTGGGGGTGGTTTTTTTGTTTGTTTGGGTTTTTTTTGTTTGTTTTTTGGTTTTTTTGTTGTTTGTTTGGGTTTTTTGTTTGGTTTTTTTTGTTTGTTTGTTTGGGTTTTTGTTTGTTTTTTGTTTTGGGGGTTTTTTGGGGTGTTTTTTTTTTTTGTTTGTTTGGGTTTTTTGTTTGTTTTTTGTTTTTTTTTGTTGTTTGTTTGGGTTTTTTGTTTGGTTTTTTGTTTGTTTGTTGGGGTTTTTTGTTTGTTTTTGCTTTTTTTTTGTTTGTTTGGGTTTTTTTTGTTTGTTTTTGCTTTTTTTGTTTGTTTGGGTTTTTGTTTGTTTGTTGGGGTTTTTGTTTGTTTTTTGCTTTTTTTTTTGTTTGTTTG
>JAKWBO010001159.1:12500-17949 GCA_034336685.1 Luscinia luscinia
GGATATTCCCGGGGATCCAGGGATTCCCTGGGAATTCCAGCCCAGCCAGGAATTCCTTCCCAAGCTCCCCTTTCCCAGTGGGAGCCATTCCCTGGCTCCTGCCCCTCCAGCCCTTTCCCAAATCCCAGCTCTCCTTTCCCTCTGCAAAAGGCTCCGAGGATTCCCTGGATCCTGCCCTGATCCAGCTGCACATTCCCGGCTCTCCCAGCCTGGCATTGGATCCAGCCCCACTCCTCTCTGGGAAGGGATTTTGGGATCCAGGGGCTTCACTGGGAATTTGGGACTTCAGGAAGGGTCTCCCTTCCCTTTTCCCATCCCCGAATTCCATAAACATCCCTCGGGATGGATCCTGAGTGTCCTGGATCCCAGAATCCCAGAATGGTTTGGGATGGGATCCATGGACCTTCCATCCCATCCCATCCCATCGCATCCTATCCCAATCCCACCATCCCAGGGTGATTCAAACCTACCCTTGGATGGTCCCAGGGATTCTCTGGGAATTCCAGCCCAGCCGGGAATTCCTTCCCAAGACGCCGCCCCAAGCTCCCCATTCACAGTGGGAAGCCATTCCCTGGCTCCTTGTCCTCCATCCTTGATCCCAAATCCCTCTCCAGCTCTGGACAGATCCCGGGGTTGGAATTCCACTTTCCCTGATGGATCCACCCTAAGGGCCCCGTCTGGGACTCTCTGGATTTTCCTGGATGTTCCCTTTTCCCATCCTCTCCCGGCAGGGGGTGGCTGGACCGTCATCCAGAGGCGCCAGGACGGATCCGTGGATTTCAACCGCACCTGGAACGAGTACAAGGAAGGATTCGGGGACCTCAATGGGGAATTCTGGCTGGGGAACGACAACATCCACAGGATCACGAGCCAAGGGGATTATTCCCTACGGATCGACCTGGAAGACTGGAACAACAAACACAAGCACGCCTTCTACCAGGTCTTCAGGTAAAATGTGGGATGATTCCCGGGATTTGCAACCCTGGGAATGGGAATTCTGTCTGGAGAGGTTTCCAGGCTGGTCTCAGTTTCTCCTTCCCTTCCCGCCTGGATTTCATCCCAAATTTAAGTTGGATGCGATTTAGGGAATGTGTGGCGTCATCCAGCCGTGCCCAATTTCCTCATCCATGGGAGAAAGGAGGTGTAGGATCCAGTGGATAATCCCTGATTTCTCCCTGGTTTTTTTGGCCCCAGTTTTTGAGCTGTTGCTGAAAACCAAGGATTTTGAGGAATTTGCCCCGGGAAGGGATTCCCGATTTTCACTGGTTTGGATTTTTGTGCTCTCCACTCATTTATTTCCTGGCATCCTTTGGAATCAACAGCCCTTCCCCTCTTGCATATTTTATTTTTCCAACCGCATCAGCCACATCCTGGATTATTCCAGAGTGTCTGGATTGTCCCAGAAGATCCCCTTCCCTGTTTTTCCTGGAAATCCTGGAATGCTTTTGGTGGGAAGGGACCTTAAACCTCATCCGATTCCATGAGCAGCGACATCTTCCATGATCCCGGGATGTTTGAGCTTGGCCTTAGACTCTCCCAGGGATCCAGGGATTCTCTGGGAATTCCAGCCCGGCCAGGAATTCCTTCCCAAGCTCCCCTTTCCCAGTGGGAGCCATTCCCTGGCTCCTGCCCCTCCAGCCCTTTCCCAAATCCCAGCTCTCCTTTCCTCTCCAAAAGGCTCCAAGGATTCCTTGGAGCTCGGGATTTTCCTTGGAGCTGCATCCTGTGGGATTTGTCTGCTGGAAATCCCAGCAGCTCCAGAGGATCCCAGAATGGTTTGGATGGGATTCATGGACCTTCAATCCCATCCCATCCCATCCCATCCCATCCCATCCCATCCCATCCCATCCCATCCCATCCCATCCCATCCCATCCCATCCCATCCCATCCCATCCCATCCCATCCCCATCCCATTATCCCATCCCATTATCCCATTATCCCATTATCCCATCCCATCCCATCCCATTATCCCATCCCACTATCCCATCCCATCCCTGTATCCCATCCCGTTATCCCATCCCATTATCCCATGGATCCCATCCCATCCCATCCCATTATCCCATCCCATCCCATCCCATCCCTGTATCCCATCCCTGTATCCCATCCCATCCCATCCCATCCCATTATCCCATCCCATCCCATCCCATCCCATCCCATCCCATCCCATCCCATCCCATCCATCCCATCCCATCCCATCCCATCCCATCCCATCCCATCCCATCCCATCCCATCCCTGTCATATCCCAAGAGCAACCTGGTTGGAATAGGATGAGCTTTAAGATCCCTTCCCACCCAAACCATCCCATAATTCCATAATTCCACTAATTTCCATCTCCAGGAGCAGTCGGATGCTCCACAAAGTGAAGAGCGCTGGGATAATCAATGGGATTTTCCCGAGGCTCCCGACATTCCTTTGTCGTGGCTTCTCTGTCTTGCTCCAACCATTTCATCCCGAAATTCCCAAACTCCCGACCACACAGAAGGAAAAATCCTCCTCATCCTTGACTTTCCGAGGCGGTGAATCCCAGCAGGAATTCCCAGCCCCGCCTGAGGAGCTCTGCATCCCAGTCAGAAAGGACAATCCCAACAAAATTCCCACAATCCCTATGAGAAATTCCATTTTTTTTTATTTTATTCCCGCAGCATCGAGGATGAGGAGAACTTCTACCGGCTGCACGTGGACGGGTTCAGCGGCACCGTGGAGGATTCCTTCGCCTGGTACCACGACAAGAGGAGCTTCAGCACCCCGGACTCCGGGAATATCTGCGCCGAGATTTCCCACGGGGGCTGGTGGTACCACCAGTGCTTCTTCTCCAACCTCAACGGCGTTTACTACAAGGTGGGACGGAGATCGGGAATTTTTGGGAATTTTTGGGGAATTTTTTGGGATTTTTTTTAAATTTTTTGGGAGAATTTTTTTTAATTATTTTTGGGAATTTTTTGGTGATTTTTTGAGGAATATTTTTGGAATTTTTATTGAATATTTTGGGAATTTTTTGGGAATTTTTTGGGAATTTTTTAAAAAAAAATTTGGGAATTTTTGGAGAGTTCTTTTTAATTTGGGGGGAATTTTTTTTTTTTAACTTTTTGGGAATTTTTTGGGAAATTTTTTTTTAATTTTTTGGGAATTTTTGGGAAATTTTTGAGATTTTTTTTGAATTTTGGGGATTTTTTTGAATTTTTGGGGAATTTTTTTGGAATTTTTTAGGAAATTTTTGGGAATATTTTTGGGAATTTTTTTTTTAAATTTTTTTTTTTTTAATTTTTTTAAAAATTTTTTTCTCTACCAGAGCATTTTTTTCTTCCCCTCCCCGGGAGATCAGAGGGATGGACATCAAGGAAAAGCGGGATGGGGATGGTGGGATGTGAGGATTTTGGAATTGTGGAGTTGTTGAGGTTGGGAAAGCTCTCCGAGGCTGGATCCAACCATTCCCAGCATTTCCAGTCCTGCCACCGATCCGTGTCCCCCCAAATCCTCATGGATTTGAATCCATCCAGGAATGGGGATTCCTCCACCACTGTGCCGGGGCTGGATGGATTTTCCAGGCTGGAATTATTCCCGATATCCCATAAACCTCCCCCTGGCACAGCTGGGGGCTGTTCCCTCATCCCGTCCCTCATTCCCTGGGAGATCATTCCCGATTCCCACCTGGCTTGACCAAATTCTCCAGAGTGGGGATAAAAGGAGAGTTTTTCCAGAGACTCCTCATGGAATGCCATGGAAACTTCTGGAATAGGCGACTCAGCCACAATGTGGCTCCAGAGGAACTTTAGGAAAAATTTTGGGATTTATGGGCTTTTTTCCCCACCACATTATCCTGAAATTCTCTGCTCCCGTATTCCCAATAAATTGTTTTTCCGATGATCCCATCCCGAGGATGATTCCGAGTGTTTCCTGCTCCTGAGCCCTCTCCTTCCTCTGCTCCCCAGGGCGGCCGGTATTCCATTAAAAACCGGAAGATGCTGGGCCCGGACGGGATCGTCTGGTATTCCTGGAAGGACACGGACTATTATTCCCTGCGGAAGGTGGTCATGATGATCCGGCCGCGCTCATTCCGGCCCCACCTCTCGCCGTGACGGATCCCGGGACATTCCCCATTCCCACGTCCCGCGGGACGCCGGGAATCGTGCAGGAAAGCCGGGTTCTGGCAGGACTGTTGGATTTTGTGGGAATTATCCGAGTCCTCCAGCGTGGGAGGTCTCCTGGGAATGCGGAGGTGATTCCTGGGAAGGGAATTCCCAAGACTAAATCCAGTTGTCCGGATGATGGGGCTCGGCTCCAAGCTGATCCACGTGGAGTTCCTTGCTCCAAACCAATGGAATTTCCCAAGGGAAGCAATGGAAGCGACCCTGGTGGAATTTTTCCATGCAGGATTTGATGGAGTGGCTTTTATTCCCGAGGGTTTGCGCCCCATTCCCAAAAATCCAGGACCGCAGGGATTCGTGGAATTGCATGAGCTGGGAAATCTGATGTGCATTCCCAGACGTGGAATCTCAGGAAATGGAGGAAGGATTGTGTTCCACACCTGGATATCAACCCCTGGGAATAAAAACATTCCAAATGAAAGGATTCCAAAGCAAAAAAAAAAAACAAAACAAAACAAACAAAAAAAACTGGGAAGTTTTCAGTTTCTCCTTCCGTTTTCACCTTCCTGCCCTTTCTCTGGCAAAGAATTCCAGATGGATTTTCCATCCATCCTAAAGCAGGGGTCAGGAACGATCAGACGGGATACAAAATCCATTTTTTCACTGCCTTACTCCGGATAATTGGAATTGCTTTTATTGAATCGAATGATTAATTTGAATAACTAAATAATTTTTCCACGGGTAGTTTCAGCCAGAAACCCTCCTTTTTCCCTGGCTTTGCCTTTTCCCTGGATCCAGATTTGGAAGTCGGGACTCGGCTCCGCCCTCCCTGTGTTTGGTGATGAATACTTAATTTAATTTAATTAATATTTAAT
Organism: Luscinia luscinia; assembly: GCA_034336685.1. Classification (NCBI taxonomy): domain Eukaryota; kingdom Metazoa; phylum Chordata; class Aves; order Passeriformes; family Muscicapidae; genus Luscinia; species Luscinia luscinia. Next base: position 17,462 of record JAKWBO010001159.1, read on the forward strand.
TAAATAATCTCTTTTTCCTATTCCATGTTTTTCTGACTCACATCCTGCTTGGTGCTCTCCCTGTGGATTATTTCAGATATTCCGGATTCTGTTTTCCCTGGAATGTCTTTTTTCAATGGATAAATCCATGGACAAGTTGCCTTCCAATCATCCCACAAATAAAATAATTCCAAGAGAATAAACCAACGTCCTTTGGCTTTCGGTTTTCCTTGGAAGTTTTCCAAGGATGTGAGGCATTCCCGTGGCTTTCCTGGATGTGACATTCCCGTTGGATCACCGGCCAAAATTCCATGATTCTTCCTGGATAATCAATACCCTGCTAAGGGATGAATTAATCACTTAATAAGCAACAGCTTAATTAATTAATGATCGCCATTCCTGCTGTTAATTCGCCACCTGATTTCCCACATTGTTAAACTCGGCGATTCCCAAATCTTGGGAATCCCACACGGCTACTCCGGAATGAATTCTTCCATCCTTCCTTTCCC
>JAKWBO010000116.1:0-7500 GCA_034336685.1 Luscinia luscinia
ATGGTAGAGAGGTTTTAGAAGAAAAGTGCACATGCCAGGCGTGTTTTGGCAGTAGCAGAACTTCCCAGCAGAGTGTTCTGTGAGAGGGGTAGACGGCACTTCACCTCCTCAGCCTGAAACCGCTTCTTGCTACAAACCGCCATTAAGGAAACCACACTGCACTGAGGTGCTCTGCACAGAACACCGGTTGTCAGGGACTAGTGGTATGAAGCAGGATATGCCAGAACCAGCTTAGCTACAACATAGTTATTCGTCGTGCAGATTTCTGTGCTAGATATCAGTGATGCAGAGAAGCCATTTCTAGGTGTAGTGCAAAGTGAGATCTGTGGTGTGCTGTGCACACTTTTGCTTTAGCTTTAGGTGCACTGCAGTGCTCTTCGCTTGCATAGTGGAAAGAGTGTATGGTATGCTTTCAAGAAGCAGAGAATATTGCTATGGTAGAGAGGTTTTAGAAGAAAAGTGCACATGCCAGGCGTGTTTTGGCAGTAGCAGAACTTCCCAGCAGAGTGTTCTGTGAGAGGGGTAGACGGCACTTCACCTCCTCAGCCTGAAATCGCTTCTTGCTACAAACCGCCATTAGGGAAAACCACACTGCACTGAGGTGCTCTGCACAGAACACCGGTTGTCAGGGACTAGTGGTATGAAGCAGGATATGCCAGAACCAGCTTAGCTACAACATAGTTATTCGTCGTGCAGATTTCTGTGCTAGATATCAGTGATGCAGAGAAGCTCATTTCTAGGTGTAGTGCAAAGTGAGATCTGTGGTGTGCTGTGCACACTTTCGCTTTAGCTTTAGGTGCACTGCAGTGCTCTTCGCTATGCATAGTGGAAAGAGTGTATGGTATGCTTTCAAGAAGCAGAGAATATTGCTATGGTAGAGAGGTTTTAGAAGAAAAGTGCATATGCTAGGCGTAGTTTTGGCAGTAGCAGAACTTCCCAGCAGAGTGTTCTGTGAGAGGGGTAGACGGCACTTCACTTCCTCAGCCTGAAATCGCTTCTTGCTACAAACCGCCATTAAGGAAACCACACTGCACTGAGGTGCTCTGCACAGAACACCGGTTGTCAGGGACTAGTGGTATGAAGCAGGATATGCCAGAACCAGCTTAGCTACAACATAGTTATTCGTCGTGCAGATTTCTGTGCTAGATATCAGTGATGCAGAGAAGCCATTTCTAGGTGTAGTGCAAAGTGAGATCTGTGGTGTGCTGTGCACACTTCGCTTTAGCTTTAGGTGCACTGCAGTGCTCTTCGCTATGCATAGTGGAAAGAGTGTATGGTATGCTTTCAAGAAGCAGAGAATATTGCTATGGTAGAGAGGTTTTAGAAGAAAAGTGCACATGCCAGGCGTGTTTTGGCAGTAGCAGAACTTCCCAGCAGAGTGTTCTGTGAGAGGGGTAGACGGCACTTCACCTCCTCAGCCTGAAATCGCTTCTGCTACAAACCGCCATTAAGGAAACCACACTGCACTGAGGTGCTCTGCACAGAACACCGGTTGTCAGGGACTAGTGGTATGAAGCAGGATATGCCAGAACCAGCTTAGCTACAACATAGTTATTCGTCGTGCAGATTTCTGTGCTAGATATCAGTGATGCAGAGAAGCCATTTCTAGGTGTAGTGCAAAGTGAGATCTGTGGTGTGCTGTGCACACTTTCGCTTTAGCTTTAGGTGCACTGCAGTGCTCTTCGCTATGCATAGTGGAAAGAGTGTATGGTATGCTTTCAAGAAGCAGAGAATATTGCTATGGTAGAGAGGTTTTAGAAGAAAAGTGCACATGCCAGGCGTGTTTTGGCAGTAGCAGAACTTCCCAGCAGAGTGTTCTGTGAGAGGGGTAGACGGCACTTCACCTCCTCAGCCTGAAATCGCTTCTTGCTACAAACCGCCATTAAGGAAACCACACTGCACTGAGGTGCTCTGCACAGAACACCGGTTGTCAGGGACTAGTGGTATGAAGCAGGATATGCCAGAACCAGCTTAGCTACAATATAGTTATTTCGCCGTGTAGATTTCTTGTGTTAGATATCAGTGATGCAGAGAAGCCATTTCTAGGTGTAGTGCAAAGTGAGATCTGTGGTGTGCTGTGCACACTTTCGCTTTAGCTTTAGGTGTACTGGGCAGTGCTTTTCGCTATGCATAGTGGAAAGAGTGTATGGTATGCTTTCAAGAAGCAGAGAATATTGCTATGGTAGAGAGGTTTTAGAAGAAAAGTGCACATGCCAGGCGTGTTTTGGCAGTAGCAGAACTTCCCAGCAGAGTGTTCTGTGAGAGGGGTAGACGGCACTTCACCTCCCTCAGCCTGAAATCGCTTCTTGCTACAAACCGCCATTAAGGAAACCACACTGCACTGAGGTGGTCTGCACAGAACACCGGTTGTCAGGGACTAGTGGTATGAAGCAGGATATGCCAGAACCAGCTTAGCTACAACATAGTTATTCGTCGTGCAGATTTCTGTGCTAGATATCAGTGATGCAGAGAAGCCATTTCTAGGTGTAGTGCAAAGTGAGATCTGTGGTGTGCTGTGCACACTTTCGCTTTAGCTTTAGGTGCACTGCAGTGCTCTTCGCTATGCATAGTGGAAAGAGTGTATGGTATGCTTTCAAGAAGCAGAGAATATTGCTATGGTAGAGAGGTTTTAGAAGAAAAGTGCACATGCCAGGCGTGTTTTGGCAGTAGCAGAACTTCCCAGCAGAGTGTTCTGTGAGAGGGGTAGACGGCACTTCACCTCCTCAGCCTGAAATCGCTTCTTGCTACAAACCGCCATTAGGGAAAACCACACTGCACTGAGGTGCTCTGCACAGAACACCGGTTGTCAGGGACTAGTGGTATGAAGCAGGATATGCCAGAACCAGCTTAGCTACAACATAGTTATTCGTCGTGCAGATTTCTGTGCTAGATATCAGTGATGCAGAGAAGCCATTTCTAGGTGTAGTGCAAAGTGAGATCTGTGGTGTGCTGTGCACACTTTCGCTTTAGCTTTAGGTGCATCTGCAGTGCTTTCGCTATGCATAGTGGAAAGAGTGTATGGTATGCTTTCAAGAAGCAGAGAATATTGCTATGGTAGAGAGGTTTTAGAAGAAAAGTGCACATGCCAGGCGTGTTTTGGCAGTAGCAGAACTTCCCAGCAGAGTGTTCTGTGAGAGGGGTAGACGGCACTTCACCTCCCTTAGACAGAAATCGCTTCTTGCTACAAACCGCGATTAAGGAGACCAGACTGCACTGAGGTGCTCTGCACAGAATACCGGTTGTCAGGGACTAGTGGTATGAAGCAGGATATGCCAGAACCAGCTTAGCTACAACATAGTTATTCGTCGTGCTGATTTCTATTCCTAGATATCAGTGATGCAGAGAAGCCATTTCTACGTGTAATGCAAAGTGAGATTCGTGGTGTGCTGTGCATACTTTCGCTTTAGCTTTAGGTGCACTGCAGTGCTCGTCGCTATGCATAGTGGAAAGAGTGTATGGTATGCTTTCAAGAAGCAGAGAATATTGCTATGGTAGAGAGGTTTTAGAAGAAAAGTGCACATGCCAGGCGTGTTTTGGCAGTAGCAGAACTTCCCAGCAGAGTGTTCTGTGAGAGGGGTAGACGGCACTTCACCTCCTCAGCCTGAAATCGCTTCTTGCTACAAACCGCCATTAAGGAAACCACACTGCACTGAGGTGCTCTGCACAGAACACCGGTTGTCAGGGACTAGTGGTATGAAGCAGGATATGCCAGAACCAGCTTAGCTACAACATAGTTATTCGTCGTGCAGATTTCTGTGCTAGATATCAGTGATGCAGAGAAGCCATTTCTAGGTGTAGTGCAAAGTGAGATCTGTGGTGTGCTGTGCACACTTTCGCTTTAGCTTTAGGTGCACTGCAGTGCTCTTCGCTATGCATAGTGGAAAGAGTGTATGGTATGCTTTCAAGAAGCAGAGAATATTGCTATGGTAGAGAGGTTTTAGAAGAAAAGTGCACATGCCAGGCGTGTTTTGGCAGTAGCAGAACTTCCCAGCAGAGTGTTCTGTGAGAGGGGTAGACGGCACTTACCTTCCTCAGCCTGAAATCGCTTCTTGCTACAAACCGCCATTAAGGAAACTACATTGCACTGAGGTGTTTGCACAGAACACCGGTTGTCAGGGACTAGTGGTATGAAGCAGGATATGCCAGAACCAGCTTAGCTACAACATAGTTATTCGTCGTGCAGATTTCTGTGCTAGATATCAGTGATGCAGAGAAGCCATTTCTAAGTGTAGTGCAAAGTGAGATCTGTGGTGTGCTGTGCACACTTTCGCTTTAGCTTTAGGTGCACTTCCATCCATCATTTTTGCATCCATCATCCATCCATCATCCATCCATGATCCATCCATCCATCATCCTTAATTTATGCTCCATCATCCATCCATCATCCTTCCATCCATCCATCCATCCATCTCGTCTATTCTATCATCCATCTCATCTATCCGCTATCTATGATCCATCTGTGATCCATCTATGATCTCATCTAATATCTATCTATCTATCAATTCATATATGCTTCTATCATCTCATCTATCTATCTCTCCATCTATCATCCATCTATCTATCATCTCATTATCTCATCTCTGCCATCTCATCTATTATCCATCTATCTCTTCCATCTAAATTATCGCTTCCATCTGTCTATCTCTCCATCTATTCTACTTCTCCGTCCATCTATCTCTTCCATCTATTCATCTATTATTCATCATCCATCTATGTATCATCTATCCATCTATCTCTTCCATCTATCATCTATTATTCATCCATCTATTTTTCTCATTCTATCATCCATCCATCTATCTATCTATCATCCATCTATCCAGCTATATATATTCATCATTCATCTATCATCAATCTATCTATGATCTATCCAGCTATCAATCTATCATTCTTCATCTACCATCTATCATGCATCTATCCATCATCCATCTATTCATAATCCATCTATTATCCATCTATCCAGTATTCATCCATCCATCTATTCATCTATCTATCCATCTATCTCTACTATCATCCATCTATCTATCTATCATCTATCCATGCATCAAACATCTATCTATCTCTCCATTTATCATCTATCATCTATCTATCTATCATAACATCTCTCCATGAATTCATCTATCATAACATCTATCCATCATTTAGTCTATCTATCCATCAAACTCTACTATCATCTATTCATCCATTCTTTCTATCTATCTATCTATCTATCTATCTATCTATCTATCTATCTATCTATCTCTTCTATCCATCTATGTATCATCTACCTATCATCTCTCTATCTATCATCTATAATCTAATTATCTATCATTCTTCTATCATTCTTCTATCTATCTCTTCCATCTAAATTTTCTCCATCTATCTATTTCTCTATCTAATCTTACTCCTCTATGTATCTATCAATCCATCTATCTATCTATCACTACTTCAATCAATGTATCATGTAATTATCTCGTCTCTTCCATCTATCATCGATCTCTTATGCATCTATCATCTATCTATCATTCTTCCATCTATCTCATCTATCTATCCATCTATCTATCTATCATCTCATCTATCTATGTATCTATCATTCTTCCGTTCATCTATCTCTTAAATCCATCTATCTATCCGTCTACTCTATCTATTTAATATCAATTCATCTCTTCATCTAAATTCATCTCCTCTATCTATCTATCTCTCAATCTATTCTACTTCTATCTATCTATCTCTTCTGTCTATCTATCTATCATCTATCATCTATCTATGTATCATCTATCCATCTATCTCTTCCATCTATCACCTATCTATCCATCTATCTATCTCTTCATCTATCATTCATCCATCTATCATCTATCATCTATCTATCTCTTATATATCTATTCATTCATCTATCTATCTATCATTCTATCTATCATCTATCTATCTATCTCTCTCATTTATCATCTATCATCTATCTATCTATCTATACATATCTCTCTATGAATTCATCTATCATAATATCTATCTATCATTTAGTCTCATCTATCTATCAAACTCTATCTATCATCTATTCATCTATCTCTTCTATTCATTCATCTATCCATCTATCTATCTATCTATCTATCTCATCTATCTCTTCTATCTATCTATGTATCATCTACCTATCATCTATCTATCTATCATCTATAATCTAATTATCTATCATTCTTCTATCATTCTTCTATCTATCTCTTCCATCTAAATCTATTCTTCCATCTATCTATTTCTCTATCTAATCTTACTCTCTATGTATCTATCAATCCATCTATCTATCTATCACTATCATCAATCAATGTATCATGTACTTATCTGTCTCTTCCATCTCATCATCGATCTCTTATGCATCTATCATCTATCTATCATCTCTTCCATCCATCTATCTATCTATCTATCTATCCATCTATCTATCTATCATCTATCTATGTATCTATCATTCTTCTATTCTATCTATCTCTAAATCCATCTATCTATCTGTCTACTCATCTATTTAACATCAATTCATCTCTTTCATCTAAATTCATCTCTTCCATCTATCTATCTCAATCTATTTCTATTTCTATCCATCTATCTCTCTGTCTATCTATCTATCATCTATCATCTCATCTATGTATCATCTATCTATCTATCTCTTCTATCTATCATCCATCTATCTATCTATCTATCTATCTCTTCATCTATCTATCTATCTATCTATCATTCATCTATCTATTCATCTATCTATCTCATCTATCTATCTATCATCTATCTATCTATCTCATTCATCTATCTATCTATCTATCTATCTATCATCTATCTATCTATCATATCTATCTATCTATCAATTCATCTATCATCATATCTATCTATCATCTATCTATCTATCTATCTAATCTCATCTATCATCTATTCATCTATCTCATCTCATTCATCTATCTATCTATCTATCTATCTATCTATCTATCTCATCTATCTATCTATTCTATCTATCTATGTATCATCTATCTATCATCTATCTATCTTATCATCTATAATCCACTATCTATCATTCTTCTATCATCCTATCTATCTATCTCATCTATCTATCTATCCATCTATCTATCTATTCTCATCTATCTATTCATCTATGTATCTATCAATTCATCTATCTATCTATCATCTATCATCAATCTATGTATCATGTATCTATTCATCTATCTATCTATCATCTATCTTTATGTATCTATCATTTTATCTATCATTCTATCTCATCTATCCATCTATCTATCTATCTATCATCTCATTCATCTATGTATCTATCATCTCTTCATTCATCTATCATCTATCTATCTATTCCATCTGTCTATCTATCTATTTAATATCAATTCATCTCTTCATCTAAATTCATCTCTTCCATCTATCTATTCTCAATCTATTCTACATTTCTATCTATCTATCTCTCTGTCCATCTATCTATCATCTATCATCTATCTATGCATCATCTATCTATCTATCTCTTCCATCTATCATCCATCTATCTCATCTATC
>JAKWBO010000116.1:27500-30000 GCA_034336685.1 Luscinia luscinia
ATCTATCTATCATTCATCTATCTATCTATCTATCTATCTATCTATCTATCATCTATCTATCTATCTATCTATCTATCTATCTATCTATCTATTATTCTTCTATCTATTCTCATCTATATCTATCTCTATCTATTCTATCTATCTATCTATCTCATCTATCTAGTCATATCCATCTATCTATCTATCTATCTATCATTCATCTATCTATCATTCATTCTATCTATCTCATCTATCTATCATCTCATCTATCTATCTATCTATCTCATCTATCTATCCATCTATCTATCCATTCATCTATCTATCCATTCATCTATCTATCCATCTATCTATCTATCATTCATCTATCTATCTATCTATCTATCTATCTATCTATCTATCTATCTATCTATTCATCTATCTATCTATCATCTATCTATCTCATCTATCTATCTATCTATCTATCTATCTATCTATTCATCTATCATCTATCATCTATCTATCTATCATCTATCTATCATTCATCTATCTATCTCATCTATCTATTCATCTATCTATCTATCTATCTATCTATCTATCTATCTATCTATTCATCTATCTATCTCATCTATCTATCTATCCATCTATCCATCTATCTATCTATCATTCATCTATCTATCTATCCATCTATCTATCTATCTATTTATCTATTATCTATCATTCATCTATCTATCTATATCTATCTATCCATCTATCTATCTATCTATTCTATCTATCTATCTATCTATCTATCTATCTATTCTATCTATCTATCTATCTATCTATCTATCATCTATCTATCTATCATTCATCTATCTATCTATCTATCTATCTATCTATCATCTATCTATCTATCTATCATTCATCTATCATCATCTATCTATCTATCTATCTATTCATCCATTCATCTATCTATCTTCCATCTATCTATCATCTATCATCTATCCATTCATCTATCTATCTATCTATCTATCTATTCATCTATCTATCTATCTATCCATCTCATCTATCTATCTATCTATCTATCTATTCATCTATCTATCATTCATCTATCTATCTATCTATCTCATCTATCTATCTATCTATCTATCTATCTTATCTATCATCTATCTATCTATCTATCTATCTATCATCTATCCATTCATCTATCTATCTATCTATCTATCTATCTATCTATCTATCATTCTTGCATCTATCATTCATCTATCATCTATCAATGATCTATCTATCTATCATTCTACTTATGCTCTATCATTCATCTATCTATCTCATTCTATCTATCTATCTATCTATCTATCTATCTATCATTCATCTATCTATCTATCTGCTATCTATGATCTATCTGTGATCTATCTATGATCTCATCTAATATCTATCTATCTATCTATCTATCTATCTATCTATCATCTATCTATCTATCTCTATCTATCTATCCATCTATCTATCATCTATCTATCTCATCTCTGCTATCTATCTATCTATCTATCTATCATCTATCTATCTAATCTATCGCTTCTATCTATCTATCTCTTCTATCTATTCTACTTCATCTATCTATCTATCTCTCCATCTATTCTATCTATTATTCTATCATCTATCTATGTATCATCTATCTATCTATCTCTTCTATCTATCATCTATTATTCATCCATCTATTCTATCATTCTATCATTCATCTATCTATCTATCTATCCATCTATCCAGCTATATATCTATCTATTCATCTATCTATCATCATCTATCTCATGATCCATCTCAGCTATCAATCTATCATTCTTCTATCTATCTATCTATCATGCATCTATCTATCATCTATCTATTCATAATTCCATCTATTATCCATCTATCTATCATTCTATCTATCTATCTATCTATCTATCTATTCATCTCATCTATCTATCATTCTATCTATCTATCTATCATCTATCTATCTATCAAATATCTATCTATCTCTATCTATCTATCTATCTATCTATCTATCTATCTATCATATCATCTATCTATGAATTCATCTATCATACATATCTATCTATCATTTAGTCTATCTATCTATCAAAATCTCTATCTATCATCTATTCATCTATCATCTATCTTTCTATCCATCTATCTATCTATCTATCTATCTTATCTATCTATCTATCTATCTCTTCTATCTATCTATGTATCATCTACCTATCATCTATTCTATCTATCATCTATAATCTAATCTATCTATCATTCTTCTATCATTCTATCTATCTATCTCTTTCATCTAATCTATTCTATCTATCTATCTATTTCATCTATCTAATCTTACTCTTCTATGTATCTATCAATTCATCTATCTATCTATCATCTATCATTAATCTATGTATCATGTATCTATCTCATCTTTCCATCTATCATCGATCTTTTATGTATCTATCATCTATCTATCATTCTATCTATCTATCTATCTCATCTATCTATCTATCTATCATCTCATCTATCTATGTATCTATCATTCTTCTATTCTATCTATCTCTTA
>JAKWBO010000116.1:35000-42500 GCA_034336685.1 Luscinia luscinia
TCTATTATTCATCTCATCTATCATCTATTCATCTATCTATCTATCTATTCTTTTCATCTATCTATCATCTATGTATCTATTCATCTATCTATGCATCTATCTATCTATCTCTTCATCTATAAGTTATCTCATCTATCATCTGTCTATCTCTTCATCCATCTATCATCTATCATTCTTCCATCTAAATTCATCGCTTCCATCTATCTATCTCTTCATCTATGTATCATCTATCCATCCATCTATCTCTCATCTATGCATCTATTTTTTCATCTCTTCATCTATGTATCATCTATCCATCTATGCTTCATCTATCATCTATTATTCATCTCATCTATAATCTATCTCATCCATCTCATCTATCTATCTATCTCATCTATCTATCATCTATCTATCTATTCATTCATCTATGCATCTATCTATCTATCTCATCTATAAGTTATCTCATCTATCATCTGTCTATCTTCCATCTATCTATCATCTATCATCGCTATCTATCTATCATCTCATCTATCATTCATCTATCTATCATCTATCTATCATCTATCATCATCATCTATCTATCTATTCATCTATCTATCTATCTATCTCTCTATCATCTATCCATTCATCTATCTATCTATCTCATCTATCATCTATCTATCATCTATCTATTCTTCATTCATCTATCTATCTATCTATCTATCTATCTATCTATCTATCTATCATCTATCTATCTATCATTCATCTATCATCTATCTATCATCTATCTATTCATCTATCTATCTATCTATGTATTCATCTATCTATCTCATCTATCTATCATCATCTATCTATCTCATCTATCTATCTCATCTATCTATCTATCTATCATTCATCTATCTATCTATCTATCATCTCTCTATCTATCTATTCATCTATCTATCTATCTATCTCTCCATCTATCTATCATCTATCTATCTATCTGCCATCTATCATATCTATCTATCTATCTATTCTTCTATCTATCTATCATCTATCTATGTATCTATCTCATTCTATATATCATCTATCTCTCATTCTATCTATTATCTATCTATCATCTATCTATCTATCTATCTATCTATCATCTATCTATTCATGCATCTATCTATCATCTATCTATACTATATGCTCCATCTATCATATCTATCTATCTATCTATCTATTTATCTTCATCTATCTATCCATCTATCTATCCATATCTATCGTCCATCTATCTATCATCTCTATTCATCTATCTATCATCTATCTATCTATCTATTCATCTATCTATCATCTCATCTATCTATCTATCTATCTATCCATCTCTATTCATCTATCTATCTATCTTCATCTATCTATCATCTCATCTATCTATCTCATCTGCATAATTCTATCTATCTATACATCTATCTATCATTCATCTATCTATCTATCTATCATCTATCCATTCATCTATCTATCTATCTATTTGTATCTATCTATCTATCTATCATCTATCTATGATCTATCTATCTATCATCTCTATTTATGCTATCTATCATCTATCTATCATCTCTATCTATCTATCTATCTATCTATCTATCTATCTATCATTCTATCTATCTATCTATCTATCTATGATCTATCTGTGATCCATCTATGATCTATCTAATATTCTATCTATCTATCTATCTATCATGCTATCTATCATCCATCTCATCTATCTTCCATCTATCTATCTATCTATCTATCATCTATCATTCATCTATCTATCTATCTATCATCTATCTATCTCATTCTATCTAAATCTATCGCTTCTATCTGTCTATCTTCCATCTATTCTACTCTCTGTCTATCTATCTTCCATCTATTCATCTATTATCTATCATCTATCTATGTATCATCTATCTATCTATCTCTTCTATCTATCATCTATTATTCATCTATCTATCTATTCTATCTATTCTATCATTCATTCATTCATCTATCTATCTATCTCATCTATCTAGCTATATATCTATCTATCTATCTATTCATCATCATCTATCTATGATCCATCTAGCTATCAATCTATCATTCTTCCATCTACTATCTATCATGCATCTATCTATCATCCATCTATCTATACATTCATCTATTATCTATCTATCTAGTATCTCATTCATCTATCTATCTATCTATCTATCTATCTATCTCTACTATCATCCATCTATCTATCTATCATCTATCTATGTATCAAATATCTATCTATCTCTTCCATTTATCATCTATCATCTATCTATCTATCTATCATCATCTATCTATGAATTCATCTCATCATAATATCTATCTATCATTTAGTCTATCTATCTATCAAATCTCTATCTATCATCTATTCTATTCATCTCTTTCTATCTATCTATCTATCTATCTATCTATCTTATCTATCTATCTATCTATCTATCTCTTCTATCTATCTATGTATCATCTACCTATCATTCTTCTATCTATCATCTATAATTCAATTATCTATCATTCTTCTATCATTCTTCTATCTATCTCTTCCATCTAAATTTATTCTCCATCTATCTATTTCTCTATCTAATCTTACTCTCTATGTATCTATCAATTCATCTATCTATCTATCATCTATCATCAATCAATGTATCATGTATCTATTCGTCTTTCCATCTATCATCGATCTTTATGTATCTATCATTCTATCTATCATTCTTCTATCTATCTATCTATCTATCTATCTATCTATCTATCATCTATCTATCTATCTATCATTCTTCTATTCATTCATCTCTTAATCCATCCATCTATCTGTCTATCTATCTATTTAATATCAATTCTATCTCTTTCTATCTAAATTCATCTCTTCATCTATCTATCTCAATCTATTCTATTTCATCTATCTATCTATCTCTCTGTCTATCTATCTATCATCTATCATCTATCTATGTATCATCTATCTATCTATCTCTATCTATCTATCTATCTATCTATCTATCTATCTCATCTATCTATCATTCATCTATCTATTATCTATCATCTATCTATCTATCTACATCTATCTATCCATTCATCTATCTATCTATCTAGCTATCTATCTATCTATCTATTATCTATCATCTATCTATCTATCATACATCTATCATCCATCTAGACATCTATCATCATCTATCTATTCATCTATCTCATCTATCTATCTATCATCTATTCCATCTATCTATCTATTTATTCTTTCCATCTATCTATCATCTATGTATCTATCTCTTCTATCTATGTATCTATCTATCTATCTCTATCTATCATGTTATTCATATATCATCTATCTATCATTCTATCTATCTATCATCTATCATTCTCTATCTATCATTCATCTATCATTCATCTATCTATCATCTATCCATCTATCTATCATTCATCTATCATTCTATCTATCTATCATCTATCATCTATCATCTATCTCATTCATCCATCTATCTATCTATCATTCATCTTATCATTCATCTATCTATCTATCTATCTATCTATCTATCTATCTATCTATCTCATCTATCTATCTATCCATCTATCTATCTATCTATCATCTATCTATCTATCATTCATCTATTCATCTATCTATCTATCTATCTATCTATCTCATCTATCATCTATCTATCTATCTATCTATCTCATCTATCTATCTATCTATCATCCATTCCATCTCATCTATCTATCTATCTATCTCATTCATCTATCATCTATCTATCTATCATCTATCATTCATCTATCCATCTATCTATCTATCTATCATCCATCTATCATCTATCTATCTATCTATCTATCTATCTATCATTCATCTATCTATCATCTATCTATCTATCTCTATCTATCTATCTATTCATCTATCTATCTATCTATCTATTCATCCATCTATCTATCTATCTATCTATCTATCTATCTATCTATCTTCATCTATCATCTATCATTCTATCTATCTATCATTCATCTATCTATCTCTATCTATCTATCTATCTATCTATCTATCTATCTATTCATCTATCTATCTATCATTCATTCATCTATCTATCTATCTATCTATCTATCTATTCATCCATCTATCATCTATCTATCTATCTCATCTATCTATCAATTCATCTCTATCATCTATCTCATCTATCTATCTATCTAGTCAATCTATCATCCATGTCATCTATCTATCATCTATCTCATCTATCTATCATCTATCTATCTATCTCTTCCATCTATCTATCTATCTATCTATCTATCTATCTATCTATCATTCATTCATCTATCTATCATATCTATCTATCTATCTATCATTCATCTATCTATCTATCTATCTATCTATCTATCTATCTTATCTATCCATCTATCTGCTATCTATCATCTATCATTCTATCTATCTATCATCTATACATCTATCTATCTATCTATCATCTATCATCTCATCTATCTATCTATCATCTATCTATCTATCTATCTATCTATCTATCTATCTATCCATTATCTATCTATTCATGATCTATCTATCTATCTATCTATCTATCTATTCATCTATCTATCTATCTATCTATCTATCTTATTCTATCTATCTATCTCATCTCTATCTATCTAATCTCATCTCTATCTCATCTATCTATCTATCTATTCAATCTCATCTATCTAGGCTATCTATCTATCTATGTATCTATCTATCATCTATCATCTATCTATGTATCATCTCATCTATCTATCTATCTATCTATCTATCTCATCTATCTATCTATCATTTATGTATCTATCATTCATCTATCATCATCTATGATCTATCTATCTATCATTCTACTTATGCTCTATCATTCATCTATCATTCTATCTATCTATCTATCTATCCATTCTATCTATCTATCTGTCTATCTATCATCTATCTATCTATCTGCTATCTATGATCTATCTGTGATTCATCTATGATCTATCTATCATCATCTATCTATCTATCTATCTATATATGCTTCTATCTATCTATCTATCTATCTTCTATCTATCATTCATCTATCTATCATTCATTATTCTATCCTCTTCCATCTATCTTATTCATCTATCTATCTCTCTATCTAAATCTATCGCTTCATCTGTCTATCTCTCCATCTATTCTATCTCTCTGTCCATCTATCTCGATCTATCTATCTATTATTCTATCATCTATCTATGTATCATTCTTCTATTCTAACTCTTCTATCTACTCATCTATCTATTCATTCATCTATCATCTATCTATCTATCATCTATCTATCTATCTATCAGCTATCTATCTAGCTATACATATCATCTATCTATCCATCGTTCATCGATGTATTCTATGATCCATCCAGCCATCTATGCATCATTCTATCTATCTATCATCTATCATGCATCTATCTCTCCATCTATCTATCATGCATCTATTATCTATTCATCCATCTATCTCATCCATCTATCATCATGTATCTATCTATTCATCTAATCCATCATCCATCTATCTATCTATTCATCTCATCTATCTATCTATCTATCTATCTGTCTATCTATCTATCAATCATCTATCTATCATCTATCTATCATCTATCCATTCATCTATCTTCATCTATCTATCTATCTATCTATCTATCATCCATCTATCATCTATCTATCATCATCTTCCATCTATCATCTATCATCTATTCATCATTCTATCTATCTATCTCTCCATCTAAATCTATTCATCCATCTATCTATTTCATCTATCTAATCTACTTCTATGTCATCTATCTATCTATTCATCTATCTATCTATTCATCTATCTATCTATCTATCTATCATCTATCTATCATCTATGTATCTATCATCTAGATTCTATCTATCTCATCTATCATCTATCTATCCATTCATCTATCTATCATCTATCTATCTATCTATTTCATTCTATTATCTATGTATCATCTCTCTATCTATCATCTATCATCTATCTATCATCATCTATCTATCTATCTATCTATCTATTCTATCTATCTATCTCATCTATCTATCTATCATCTCATCTATCTATCTATCTATCATCTCTATCTATTCATCTATCTATCCATCTATCAATCTATCTGTCTATCTATCTATCTAATCATCTATCTATCTCATTCATCTATCTATCTCATCTATCTATCTATCTATCTATTCATCTATCTATCTATCTATCTATCTATCTATTCATCCATCTATCTATCATCTATCTATCTATCTATCTATCATTCATCTATCTATCTATCTATCTATCTATCTATCTATCTATCTATCTATCCATCTATCATCTATCTATTCTATCATCTATCATCTATCTATCTATCTATCATCTATCTATCATCATTCATCTATCTATCTATTCATCTATCTATCATCTATCTATCTATCTATCTATCTATCTATCTATCTATCTATCATTCATCTATCTATCTATCTATCTATTCATCCATCTATCTATCATTCATCTATCTATCTATCTATCTATCTATCTATCTATCTATCTATCATTATCTATCATCTATCTATCTATCATTCATCTATCATCTATCTATCTATCCATCTATCTATCTATCTATCTATCTATCTATCTATCTGCTATCTATCATTCATCTATCTATCATATCATCTATCTATCTATCTAGTCTATCTATCATTCATCTATCTATCTATCTCATCCATCTATCTATCTATCTATTCATCTATCTATCTATTTATCTCTTCTATCTATCTATCATCTATCTATCTATCTATCTATCTATCTATCTATCTATCTATCTCATTCATTCATCTATCTATCTATCTATCTATCTATCATATCTATCTATCTATCTATCATATCCATTCATCTATCATCATCTATCTATCTATCTATCTATCTGTCATCATCTATCTATTATCTATCTTATCTATCATCTATCTATTCATCTATCTATCTTATCTATCTATCATTCATCTATCTATCTATCTATCTTCTATCCATCTATCTATCCATTCATCTATCTATCCATTCATCTTATCTATCTATCTATCTATCTATCTATCTATCTATCATCTATCTATCTATCTATCATTCTTCTATCTCAGCTATCTATCTATCTATCTATCTTCATCTATCTATCTATCTCTATCTATCTATTCTATCTTATTATCTATCATCTATCTATCTATACTTCATCTATAAATTCCATCTATCTATCTATCTATTCTATCTCCATCTATCTATCTATCTATCTATTCATCTATCTATCTATCTATTATCTATCATCTCATCTATCTATAATTCATCTATCACCTACCTATCATCTATCTTCTAATCATCTATCTATCAATCTATCATTCATCTGTCATCTATCTATCTATCTATCTATCTATCCATCTATCTATCTATCTTTTCTCCATCTATCTATCATCTATCATCTATCCATCTATCTATCTATCCATCTATCCATCTATCTATCTATCTATCATTCATCTATCATCTATCTATCTATCTATCTATCTATCTCTTCTATCTATCATAAATTCCATTATCATCTA
>JAKWBO010000116.1:47500-57500 GCA_034336685.1 Luscinia luscinia
TCAACTCTACTTCTGGGCAAATTCATCGATCTATACACTCTATCTATCATCTATCATCTATCTATGTATCATTCATCTATCTCTTCTATCTATCATTTTTGTATCTATCATCCATCTATCATTCATCTATGATCCATCTATCTATCATTCTAATTTATGCTCTATCATCTATCTATCATTCTTCTATCTATCTATCTATCCATCTATCTATCTATCTGTCTATCTATCATCTATCTATCTATCTGCTATCTATGATCTATCTGTGATTCATCTATGATCTATCTAATATCCATCTATCTATCTATCTATACATGCTCTATCATTCATCTATCTATCTCTCCATCTATCATCTCATCTATCTATCATCTCATTGTCTATCTCTGCCATCCATTTATTATCTATCTATCTCTTCCATCTAACTATCGCTTCCATCTGTCTATCTTCCATCTATTTCTACTTCTCTGCCCATCTATCTCTCCATCTATTCATCTATTATTCTATCATCCATCTATGTATCATCTATCCATCTATCTCTTCCATCTATCATCTATTATTCATCCATCTATTTTCTATCATTCTATCATCTATCCATCCATCTATCACCCATCCATCCAGCTATATATATTCATCATCCATCTATCATCAATCTATCTATGATCTATCCAGCTATCAATCCATCATTCTTCCATCTACCATCCATCATGCATCTATCTATCATCTATCTATTCATAATTCATCTATTATCTATCCATCCAGTATTCATTCATCCATCTATCTATCCATCTATTCATCTATCTCACTATCATCCATCTATCTATCTATCATTCATCTATGTATCAAATATCTATCTATCTCTTCTATTTATCATCTATCATCTATCCATCTATCATAATATCTCTTCCATGAATTCATCTATCATAACATCTATCTACTATTTAGTCTATCTATCTATCAAACTCTACTATCATCTATTCATTCATCTCTTTCTATCTATCTATCTATCCATCTATCTATCTATCTATCCATCTATCTCTTCTATCTATCTATGTATCATCTACCTATCATCTCTTTCTATCTATCATCTATAATTCAATTATCTATCATTCTTCTATCATTCTTCCATCTATCTCTCTCTATCTAAATTTTTCTCTCCATCTATCTATTTCTCCATCTAATCTTACTCTCTATGCATCTATCAATTCATCTCATCTATCTATCAGCTATCATTAATCAATGTATCATGTAATTATCTCGTCTCTTCCATCTATCATCGATCTTTATGCATCTATCATCTATCTATCATTCTTCTATCTATCCATCTATCTATCCATCTATCTATCCATCTATCTATCATTCATCTATCTATGCATCTATCATTCTTCTGCTCATCTATCCTTAAATTCATCTATCTATCCGTCTACCCATCTATTTAATATCAATTCATCTCTTCATCTAAACTATCTCTTCCATCTATCTATCTCAATCTATTTCTACTTCTATCCATCTATCTCTTCTGTCTATCTATCTATCATCTATCATCTATCCATGTATCATCTATCTATCTATCTCTTCCATCTATCACTATCTATCCATCTATCTATCTCTTCATCTATCATTCATCTATCTATCATCTATCATCTATCTATCTCTTAATACATCTCATTCATCTATCTATCTATCTATCATTCATCTATCATTCATCTATCTATCTCTATCTATCTATTCATCTATTATCTATCATTCATCTATGTATCATCTATCTATCTATCTTCATCTATCATCTATTATTCATTCATCTATTTTCTATCATTCTATCATTCATCTATCCATCTATCATCCATCTATCCAGCTATATATATATCTATCATTCATCTATCATCATCTATCTATGATCCATCTAGCTATCAATCTATCATCTCTTCCATCTACCATCTATCATGCATCTATCTATCATCCATCTATTCATAATTCATCTATTATCTATCTATCTGCATTCATCTATCTAACATCTATCTATCCATCTATCCTACCATCATCTATCCATTTTATCTATCATCTATCCATGTATCAAACATCTATCTATCTCTCCATTTATCATCTATCATTCATCTATCTATCATAACATCTCTCCATGAATTCATCTATCATAATATCTATCTACTATTTAGTCTATCTATCTATCAAATCCTACTATCATCTATTCATCTCATCTCTTCTTCTATCCATCTATCTATCTATCTATCTATCTATCTATCTATCCATCTATCTCTTCTATCTATCCATGTATCATCTACCTATCATCTCTATCTATCATCTATAATTCAATTATCTATCATTCTTCATCATTCTTCCATCTATCTCTTCCATCTAATTCTTCTTCCATCTCATCTATTTCTCCATCTAATCTTACCTCTATGCATCTATCAATTCATCTATCCATCTATCACTATCATCAATCAATGTATCATGTAATTATCCGCTCTTCATCTATCATCGATCTTTATGTATCTATCATTCTATCTATCATCTCTTCCATCTATCCATCTATCTATCTATCTATCTATCTATCATCTATCTATCTATGTATCTATCATTCTTCTGTTCATTCATCTCTTAAATTCATCTATCTATCCGTCTACCTATCTATTTAATATCAATTCATCTCTTCATCTAAATTCATCTCTTCCATCTATCTATTCTCAATCTATTTCTACTTCTATCTATCTATCTCTCTCCGTCTATCCATCTATCATCTATCATCTATCCATGTATCATCCATCCATCTATCTCTTCATCTATCACTATCTATCTATCTATCTATCTCTTCCATCTATCATCCATCTATCATCTATCATTCATCTATCTCTAATACATCTATCACCTATCCATCTATCTATCATTCATCTATCATCCATCTATCTATCTCTCTATTTATCATCTATCATCCATCTATCCATCATAACATCTCTTCCATGAATTCATCTATCATAACATCCATCTATCATTTAGTCCATCCATCTATCAAATCTACTATCATCTATTCATCCATCTCTTCTTCTCCATTCATCTATCCATCTATCTATCTATCTATCTATCTATCTATCTATCTATTCTATCTATCTATGTATCATCTATCTATCATTCTTCTATCTATCATCTATAATTCAATTATCTATCATTCTTCTATCATCTCTTCTATCTATCTCTTCATCTAAATCTATTCTTCCATTCATCTATTTCCATTCAATCTTACTTCTCTATGCATCTATCAATTCATCCATCTATCTATCATCTATCATCAATCATGTATCATGTACTATCTGTCTTTCCATCTATCATCGATCTTTATGTATCTATCATTTATCATCATCTATCCATCTATCTATCTATCATCTATCTATCTATGTATCTATCATTCTTCTATTCATTCTATCCTTAAATTCATCTATCCATCTGTCTACTCTATCTATTTAATATCAATTCATCTCTTCATCTCAACTATCTCTTCCATCTATCTATTCTCAATCTATTTCTATTTCTATCTATCTATCTCTTCTGTCTATCTATCTATCATCTATCATCTATCTATGTATCATCTATCTATCTATCTCTTCATCTATCACTATCTATCTATCTATCTATCTTTCATCTATCATTCTATCTATTTATTATCTATCATCTATCTATCTCATTATCATCTATTACTATCTATCTATCTATCTATCTATCTATCATTCATCTATCTATCATCTATTCATTCATCTATCCATCTATCTCATCTATCTATCTATCTATCTATCTATCCATTCATCTATCTATCTATCATTCATCTATCTCATTCATCTATCTATCTATCATCATCTATCTATCTATCTATCTCATTCTATGTATCTATCTATTATCTATCATCTATCTATTTTATAATTCATCTATCATCCATTCATCTATCTATCTATCTAGTCATTCATTCATCTATTATCTATCATTCATCTATATATAATACATCTATCACCTATCTAGACATCTATCATCCATTCATCTATTCATTCATCTATCTATCTATCATCTATTCATTCATCTATCTATTTTATTCTTCATTCATTCATCATCTATGTATCTATCTCATCATTCATCTATCTATCTATCTATCTATCTATCTATCTATCTATTCATTCATGTTCTCATTCATCATCTGTCTATCATCTCATCTATCTATCATCTATCATCTCTCCATCTATCTATTCATCTATCATTCATCCATCTATCATCCATTCATCCATCTATCATCTATCTATCATTCATCTATCTATCGTCTATCATCTCATCTATCTATTCATTCATCTATCTATCTATCTATCATCTATCTATCATCTATCTATCATCTATACATTCATCTATCTATCTATCTATCTATCTATCTATCTCATTCATCTATCTTCATCTATTCATTCATCTATCTATCTATCATCTATCTATCTATCTATCTATCTATTCATTCATCTATCTCATTCATCTATCTAT
This sequence comes from Luscinia luscinia, assembly GCA_034336685.1. Lineage (NCBI taxonomy): Eukaryota > Metazoa > Chordata > Aves > Passeriformes > Muscicapidae > Luscinia > Luscinia luscinia. Next base: position 52,022 of record JAKWBO010000116.1, read on the forward strand.
CATTCATCTATCTATCTATCTATCTATCATCCATCTATTCATCTATCTATCATCTATCATTCATCTCATCTATCTATCTATCTATCTATCTATTCATCTATCTATCTATCTATCTATCTATTCATTCATCTATCTATCTATCTATCTATTCATCTATCATCTATCTATCATCTATCTATTTTAGTCAATCTATTCATTCATTCATCTATCTATCATCTATCATCTATCTATCATCATCTATCTATCTAATCTTCATCTATCATTCATTCATCTATCATCCATCATCTATCTCATCCATCTATTCATCTATCATCCATCCATCTATCTATCTATCATCTATCCATCATCTATCTATCTATCTCTTCCATTTATCATCTATCATCTATCTATCTATCATAACATCTCTTCTATGAATTCATCTATCATAATCATCTATCTATCATTTAGTCTATCCATCTATCAAATCCTACTATCATCTATTCATCCATCTCATTCTATCTATCTATCCATCTATCTATCTATCTATCTATCTATCTATCTATCTCTTCTATCTATCTATGTATCATTCACCTATCATCTATCTATCTCATCATCTATAATTCAATTATCTATCATTCTTCTATCATTCTTCATCTATCTCTTCCATCTAAATCTATTCTTCCATTCATCTATTTCTCTATCTAATCTTACTTCTCTATGTATCTATCAATTCATCTATCTATCTATCACTATCATCAATTAATGTATCATGTAATTATCTCGTCTCTTCCATCTATCATCGATCTTTATGTATCTATCATTTTACATATCATTCTTTCATCCATCTATCTATCTATCTATCTATCTATCTATCATTCATCTATCTATCTATCTATCATTCTTCTATTCATCCATCTCTTAAAATTCATCTATCTATCTGTCTACTCATCTATTTTAATATCAATTCATCTCTTTCATCTAAATTCATCTCTCCATCTATTTTATCTTCAATCTATTTCTATTTCTATCTATCTATCTCTCCGTCCATCTATCTATCATCTATCATCTATCTATGTATCATCTATCCATCTATCTCTTCCATCTATCATCCATCTATCTATCTATCTATCTCTCTATCTATCATCTATCTATCTATCATCTATCATCTCATCTATCATCTATCTATCCATCTATCTATCTATCCATCTGTCTATCATTCATCTATCTATCATCTATTCATTCATCTATCTATCTATCTATCCATCTATCTCATCTATCTATCTATCCATCTATCTATTCATCTATCTCATCTATCTATCTATTCATCTATCTATCTATCTATCTATCCATCTCATCTATCTATCTATCTTCTATGTATCTATCTATTATCTATCATCCATCTATTTATAATTCATCTATCACCTATCCATTCATCTATCTATCTATCTAGTCATCTCATCTATCTATTATCTATCATCTATCTATATATAATACATCTATCACCTATCTAGACATCTATCATCCATTCATCTATTCATTCATTCATCTATCATCTATTCATTCATTCATCTATTTATTCTTCTATCTATCTATCATCTATTCATTCATCTCATCTATCTATCTATCCATTCATCTATCTATCTATCATCTATCTCATCTCATAAGTTATCTATCTATCATCTGTCTATCATTCATCTCATCTATCATCTATCATCTCCATCTATCATTCATCTATCATCCATTCATCTATCTATCTATCATTCATCTATCATCCATCTATCATCTATCTATCTATCTATCATCTATCATCATCTATCATCTATCTATCTATCTATCATCTATTCATCTATCTATCATCATTCATTCATCTATCTATCTATCTATCTATCTTCATCTATCTATCTATCTATCTATTCATCTATCTATCATTCATCTATCTATCCATTCATTCATCTGTCTATCATTCATCTATCTATCTATCTGTCTATTCTATCTCATTCATCTATCTATCATTCTTCTATCTACTCTCCATCTAACTCTACTTTAGACAACTCATCAATTCATGTATCTATCTATCATCTATCATTCATCTATGTATCATCTATCTATCTAATCTCTCTATCTATCATCTATCTATCATCCATCTAGCTGTCTATCATTCTATTCATCCATCTATCCATTCATCTATCTATCTATCTGTTATCTATCATCTATCATCTATTCATTCATCTATCAATCTATCATCAATCCGCTATCCATGCATCTATCCATAGTCTATCATTCAGCATCTCATCTATCTATCTATCTATCTATCTATCATTCATCTATCTATCTATCAATCTATTCATTCATCTATCTATCTCTTCTCATCTATCTGTCTATCATCTATCATTCTTCCATCTATCATCTCATCTGTCTATCATTCATCTATCTATCTATCTGTCTATTTATTCTATCTATCTATCTATCATTCTTCCATCTATCTCTTCCATCTAAATTCATCTCTATCAATCTACTCTTCCATCTCAATCTCTACTTTTAGACAAATTCATCAATCCATGTATCTATCTATCATCTATCATCTCATCTATGTATCATTCATCCATCTATCTCTATCTATCTATCTATCATCCATCCAGCTGCCTATCATTTCCATTCATCTATCTATATATTCATCACAATTCATTCATCTATCTATCTATCTATCTATCTATCTATCTATCTCATCTATCTGTTATCTATCATCTATCATCTATTCATTCATCTATCAATCCATCATCAATCTGCCATCTATGCATCTATCCATAGTCTATCATCCAGCATCTATCTATCTATCTATCCATCTATCTATCATCTAATTCATCTATCTATCAATCTATTCATTCATCTCATCTATCTCTTCTCATCTCATCTGTCTATCATCTATCATCTCTATCCATTCATCTCATCTATCTATCTATCTATCTATCTATCTATCTATCATTCATCTATCTATCTATCTATCATTCTTCCATCATTCTATCTATTCATTCTATCTATCTATCTATCTCTTCCTTCCTCTATCATCTATTCATCTCTATTTGTCTACCTATACATCATGTATCTATCATCTATTTTCCATGCATGTATGTATCTATCTATCTATCTATACATTGTCTATAATTCATTCATCTATCTATCTATCTATCATTCATCTCATCTATCTATCTATCTTCTATACATATCATCATTCGTCTATCTATCTATCTATCATTCTATCTATCATTCATCTATCTATCTATCTATCTATCTCATCTATCTATCATTCTTTCTATCATCTCATCTATTTTATTATCTATCATCTATCTATCTCTTAATACATCTATCACCATCTATCCATCTATCATCTGTCTATCATCTATCCATCTATCATCTATTCATTCATCTGTCCATACATCTATCTATCTATCTATCCATCTATCTACTATCTATCTATCATCTCATCTATCTCATCTATCTATCTATCGATCTATTCTTATCTATCTTCATCTATCCATCTATCATCTATTCATCCTCCTTCCATCTACCAATCCATCTATCTATCTATCATTCATCTATCTATCATCCATCTATCATCAATTCATCTATCTATCATCTATCTATCATTCATCTATCAATCTCATCCATCTACTCATTCATCTATCTATCATCTCATCCATTCTATCTATCTATCTATCTATCTATGTATCTATCATCTATCTATCTAATCTTCTGCCATTCATCTATCTATCACTCATTCATCTATCTATCTATCTATAATTCATCCATCTATCTATCATTCATCTATCTAACATTCATCTATCTATCTATCTATAATTCAACTATCTATAATACATCTATCACGCATCGAATCCATCTATCATCTATCTGCTATCTATTCATCTACAATTTTATTCTATCTATCCATCTATTCATTCATCCATCTATCTATCTATCTATCTATTCATTCATCTATTCATCTATCTATCTATCTATCTATCTATCCATTCATCTATCTATCATCATCTATCTATCTATCATTTCTATCTCATCTATCCATCTATCTATCTATCTATCTAGCTATCTATCATCTATTCATCCATCTATCTATCTATCATCTATCTATCATCTATGTATCTACCTATCGATCTATCTCTCTCATCATCTCATCTATCTATTCATTCTATTCATGATCCATCTATCTATCCATCTCATCTATCTATCTATCTATCTATCATCTCATCTCATCTATGTTCTGTCATTCATCTATCTATCTATCACTTATTCTATCTATCTATCTATTCATATATCATCTATCATCTCTCCATCTATGATTCATCTATCATCTCATCAGTTGATCAATCTTCTATGCATCTATCTATCTCTTCTATAAATATTCTCATCTATCTATCTATCTGTCTATCTATCTACTACCTGTCTATACATCATACATCTCATCTATCTCTCTATGTATCTATTCATTCATCTATCATCTCACTCATCTATCATCTATCAATTCATCTATCCATCGGCTATGCTCTCATCTATCATCCATCTATGCATCATTCACATATCTATCTCTTCATCTATCTATCATCTATCCATCTATCTATCCATCTATCATAAGTTTCATCTATCTCTCTCATCTAAATTCATCTCTCTATCTATCTACTCTCAATCTAATCTCATTTCACACAAATTCATCAATCTATGCATCTATCCATCATCTATCATCCATCTATGTATCATCTATCCATACATCTCTTCCAAATCTATCATCTATCAGTCATCCATCTACCTGTCTATCATTCATCTATCTATCTATCTATCTATCTATCTATCTATCTATCTATCTCATCTAATTATCGTGTATCTATCTATTTATCATCTATCTATCTCATCTATCTCATCTATCTATCTATCTATCTATCTATCTATCTATCTATTCATCTCATCTATCTATTCATCATCTATGATTCATCTGTGATCCGTCTATCTCTCCATCTATCATCTACGCATCTATCATCTAAATATCTATCCTCTATTAATCTATCATCCATCTATCTCTTCCATCTAAATCTATTGTTTCCATCTATTCATCTCTCCATCTATGTATCATCTATCTATCTATCTCTTCCATCTATGCATCTATTTTTCATCTCTCCATCTATGTATCATCTATCCATCTATCTCTTCCATCTATCATCTATTATTCATCTATCCATCTATCTATTCATCCATTCATCTATCTATCTATTCTATCTATCTATCTATCTATCTATCTATTCATCTCATCTATCTATCTATCTCATCTATCTACTCTCATCTAATCTATCTTTTAGATCAATCTATCAATTCATGCATCTCATCTATCATCTATCATCCATCTATGTATCATCTCATCCATCTATCCTTCCATCTATCATTCATCTATCATTCATCCAGCTGTCTATCATTCATTCATTCATCTATCATCTATCAT
>JAKWBO010000116.1:62500-72059 GCA_034336685.1 Luscinia luscinia
CTCTATCTATTCATCTATTATCTATTCATCTATCATCTATCTATCATTCATCTATCTATCTGCATTCATCTATCTATCTATCATCTGTCTATCATTCATCTATCATCTCTCAATCTATCATCTATTCATTCATCCATCTATCTATCTCTCCATCTATCTATACATCATACGTCATCTGCCATCTATCATCTATCTATCTATCTATTCTTCATCTATCTATCATTCATCTATGTGTCTATCTCTCTATAAATCATTCTATCTCTCATCTCTATTGATTATCTATCTAACATCTATCCATCTATCGATTCTCCATCCATCTATTCATGTATCTATCTATCATCCATCCATAATATGTGCTCATCTATACAATATCTATTCTATTCATCTATCTATTTATCTCTTCCATCTATTCATTCATCTATCTATCTATAGTCTATCGGGTTCATCTATCTATCATTCATCTATTATTCATCTATCTATCATCTATCATGTATTTATTCATCTATGTATCATTCATCTATCATCTATTCATTCATCTATCCATCTATCTACCTATTCATCATCCATCTATCATTCATCTATCATCTATCTATCATTCTTCCGTATATAGTTCGCCCAACAATCTATCATCCAGCGATCTACCTATACATCGATCATCCATCCATCTCTTCGATCCATCCATCCATCCATCCATCTATCCATCATCATCCATCTATCTCCATCCATCTACGTATCTATCCATCTATCTATCATTCTTCATCTATCTATCTATCTCTCCATTTCTATTAATCTGCCCATCTATCATCTATCTATCATCAATTCATCTATCTATCTATCTATCATACACTCTATATCATCTATCTCATCTCATCTACTTCCATCTATTCATTCATCTATCATTCATCCATCTATCATCTATCTATCTATCTATCTATCTATCTATCTGCTATCTATCATCTATCATCTATCTATGTATCATATATAGATCTATCTCTCCATCTATCATCTATCATTCATCTATCTATCTATCATCTATCCATCTATCTATCATCTATCTATTCTTCTATCTATCTATCTATCTATCAATTCATCGATCGATCATTCATCTATCGTCTATGCATCTATCTATCTATCTATCTATCTATCTATCTATTCATCTATCATTCATCTATTCATAATGTATCTATCACCTATCGAGCTATCTATCATCCATCTATCATCCATCTATCTATCATCTATTCATCCATCCATCTATCTATCTATCTATCATTCATTCATCTATCTATCTATCATTCATCTATCTATCTATCTATTATCTATCTATCTCTCCATCTATCTATTCTATCTCATCTATACATCTATCTATCTATCATCTATTCATTCATCTATCTATTTTATTCTATCTATCTATCTATCATCTAATTCATCTATCTATGCTCTATCTATCTCTTCTCTCATCTATAATTATCTATCTATCATCTGTCTATCATTCATCTATCTATCATCTATCCATCTATCTACTCTATCATTCATCTATCATCTATCCATCTATCTCATCTATCTATCTATCTATCTATCTATCTATCTATCTCAATCTATCATCCATCTATCTCTCCATCTCATCTATCTATAGGTCAACTCATCATCTCTTCTATCTCTGATCCATCTCATCTATCTCATCTATTGATCAATTTCTATGTATCTATCTATCTCTTCCATAAATATTCTATCTATAATTCATCTATCTATCATTCATCTAACATCTATCGATCTATCCATCTATCTATCTCTTCCATCTATCTATCATCTATCATCTATCTATCTATCATCTATGCGCTATCAGTCTATACATCTATCATCTATCTATCTATCATTCAGCTATCAATCTATTCTATCGATCTATCTATCTATCTATTCATCTTCCACGCATCTATCTATACATCTATCTCATCTAACCATCTCTCTCATGTATCTATTCATCCATCTATCATTCATCTATCTATCATCTATCAATTCATCTATCTATCTATCTGCTATGTATCATCTATCATACATCTATGTATCATCTATACATCTATCTCTTCCATCTATCATTCATCTCATCTATCTATCTAACATTTTTCTATCTATCTCTCCATCTAAATTCATCTCTCTATCTATCTACTCTCAATACAATTCTACTTCTCTAGACAAATTCATCAATTCATGTATTCATCTATCATCTATCATCTAAATTCATGTATCATTCATCTATCTATCTATCATCTATCATCAATCTATAATTCTTCTACCTGTCTATCATCTCTTCATCCATCTATCCATCTATCTATCCATCTATCTATCTATCTATCATTTATGGATCTATCATTCATCTATCATTCATCTATCATTCATCTATCATCTCTTCCATCTATCATCTATAATTTATGCTTCAATTGCTAATTCATCTCTCTTCCATCTATCTATCTATCTCTTCTATCATCTATCCATCTACTCTATCTATCTATCATCTGCCCATCTATAATTCAGCTATCATTCATCTATCATCTATCTATCTATCTATCTATCTCTTCTATGTATCTATCTATGTATTCTCTATCTATCTATCAATCATTCATCTATCTCTCCATCTATATACCTATTCATTCATCTATCTATCTATCTACCTATCCATCTATGCATCTATACATTCATCTATCTATCTATCTATCATCTATCTATCATCTATTCATCTATCTATCTATCATTCATCTATCATCTATCTATCATTCTCAATCTATAATCTATTCATCTATCTATCTATCTATCTCTCCATCTATCTATACATCATAGGTCATCTGCCATCTATCATTCATCTATCTATCTATTCTTTCATCTATCTATCATCTAAATCCATTCTGTCTATCTCTTCATAAATTATCTATCTATCATTCTTCTATTCATTGTCTATCTAACATCTATCTATCTACTCGATCTTCCATCTATCTATTCATGTATCTATCTATCATCTATCTATACAATATCTGTCCATCTATACAATATCTATCTATTCATTCATCTATTTATCTCTTCTATCTATTCATCTATCTATCTGCCTATAGTCTATCGGCCCATCTGCCAATCATCCATCTATTATCTATCTATCTACTCATCTATCATGTATTTATTCATCTATGCATCATCTATCTACCATCTATCTATCTATCTATCATCTATCTATCTTCCATCTATCTACGTATGTATCTATCTATCTATCATTCTTCATTCATCTATCTATCATTCATCTATCTATCATCTATAATCTGCCCATCTATCATCTATCTATCATTCATCTATCTATCTATCTATCTATCTATCTATACATCTATATATCATCTATCTATCTATCTTTACTTTCATCTATTCATTCATCTATCATCTATCTATCATTCATCTATCTATCATCATCTATCTATCTATCTATCTATCTATCTATTTGTCATCTATCATCTATCATTCATCTATGTATCATCTATAGATCTATCTCTCTATCTATCATCTATCATTCATTCATCTATCTATCATTCATCTATCTATCTATCATCTATCTATCTTTCTATCCATCTATCTATCTATCAATAATACATCAATCTATCATCCATCTATCTCTCTATGCATCTGTCTATCTATCCATCTATCTATCTATTCATCTATCAGCTATCTATCCATAATATCTATCACCTATCAGCCATCTATCATTCATCTATCATCTATCTATCTATCATCTATTCTCATCTATCTATCTATCATCTATCTATCTATCTATCATTCATCTATCTCTCCATCTATCTATTTATCCATCTATACATCTATCCATCCAGCTATCATCTATTCATCTCATCTATCTATTTTATCCATCTATCTGTCTACTATCTATCTATCTATCTATGTATCTATGTATCTATCTATCTCTTCTCATCTATAATCTATTCATCTATCATTCATCTATCATTCATCTATCTATCATTCATCTATCATCTCATCTATCTATCAATCTCATCTATCTATCTGTCTCTCCATCTATCTATCTATATATCAATCTATCATCTCTCCATTCTTGATCCATCTATCCATCCATCTATTGATCAATCTTCTATGTATCTATCCATCTCTACTATAAATATTCTATCTATCATCTATCCATCTATCATTCATCCAACATCTATCGATCCATCTATCTATCTATCTATCTATCTATCTATCTATCTATCTCATCTATCTATCATTCTATCTATCTATACATCTATCATTCATCTATCATCAGTCTATCTATCCATCTATCTCTCTGTCTATCTATCATCTAGCTATCAATCTATCTCATCGATTCATCTATCTATCATGTATCCATTCATCTATCCATCTCATCTATCTATCTATCTATCTATCTATCTATCTATCTATCTGCTATGTATCATCTATCATACATCTATGTATCATCTATACATCTATCTCTTCCATCTATCATCTATCCATCATTCATCTATCTATCTATCTATCATTCTTCTATCAATCATCTCATCTAAATTCATCTCTATTCTATCTACTCTCAATACAATTCTACTTTCCAGACAAACTATCAATTCATGTATTCATCTATCATCTATCATCTAAACTATGCATCATCCATCTATCTATCTCTTCCATCTATCATCAATTCATAATTTTTCCAACTGTCTAACATCCATCTATCTATCTATCTATCTATGCATCTATCTATCTATCTATCTATCATTTATGGATCTATAATTCATCTATCATTCATCTATCATTCATCTATCATCTCTTCCATCTATCATCTATACTTGTGCTTCAATTCTAATTCATCTCTCTTCCATCTATCCATCTATTCATCATCTATCTATTCATCATCCATCTATCTCTCCATTCTTCCATCTATCCGTCATCTATGGTCTATCTCTGATCTATCTATCTATCTATTCATCTATCTATTCATGCATCTGCCATCTATGATTCATCTGTGATTCATCTATCTCTCCATCTATCTCTCCACTTCATCTATCATCTAACATTAATCTCTTCCATCTCATCTATCATCTATCTATCTCTTCCATCTAAATTCATCGATCTCATCTATTCATCTCTTCATCTATTCTACTTTCCATCTATCTATCTCTTCCATCTATTCATCTATTATTCATCATCCATCTATGTATCATCTATCTATCCATCTCTTCCATCTATCATCTATTATTCATCTATCTATTTCTATCATTCTATCATCCATCTATCCATCTATCACCTATCCATCCAGCTATATATATCTATCATTCATCTATCATCAATCTATCTATGATCCATCCAGCTATCAATCTATCATCTCTTCCATCTACTCATCTATCATGTATCCATCTATCATTCATCTATTCATAATTCATCTATTATTCATCTATCCAGTATTCATTCATCTATCTATTCATCTATTTCCATTCATCTATCCTACTTATCATTCATCTATCTATCTATCATCCATCTATGTATCAAACATCTATCTATGAATTCATCTATCATAATATCCATCTATCATTTAGTCTATCCATCTATCAAACTTACTATCATCTATTCATTCATCTCTTCTATCTATCCATCTATCTATCCATCTATCTATCTATCTATCTATCTATCTCTTCTATCTATCTATGTATCATCTACCTATCATCTCTATCTATCATCTATAATTCAATTATCTATCATTCTTCTATCATTCTTCCATCTATCTCTTCCATCTAAACTATTTCTCCATCTATCTATTTCTCCATCTAACTTACTCTATGCATCTATCAATTCATCTATCCATCTATCACTATCATCAATCAATGTATCATGTAATTTTCTGTCTCTTCCATCTATCATCGATCTTTATGCATCTATCATCTATCTATCATTCTTCTATCTATCCATCTATCTATCTATCTATCTATCTATCTATCATCTATCTATCTATGCATCTATCATTCTTCTGTTCATCCATCTCTTAAATTCATCTATCTATCTGTCTACCCATCTATTTAATATCAATTCATCTCTTCATCTAAATTCATCTCTTCCATCTATCTATCTCAATCTATTTCTACTTCTATCTATCTATCTCTCGTCTATCCATCTATCATCTATCATCTATCTATGTATCATCTATCTATCTATCTCTTCTATCTATCACTATCTATCTATCTATCTATCTCTTCATCTATCATCTCATCTATTTTATTATCTATCATCTATCCATCTCTAATACATCTATCACCTATCCATCTATCCATCATTCATCTATCATTCATCTATCTATCTCTCTATTTATCATCTATCATTCATCTATCTATCATAATATCTCTTCCATGAATTCATCTATCATAACATCTATCCATCATTTAGTTCATCTCATCTATCAAACTTACTATCATCTATTCATTCATCTCTTTCTTTCCATCTCATTCATCTATCTATCCATCTATCTATCTATCTATCTATCTCTTCCATCTATCCATGTATCATCTACCTATCATCTCTTTATCTATCATCTATAATTCAATTATCTATCATTCTTCTATCATTCTTCATCCATCTCTTCCATCCAACTATTTCTCCATCTATCTATTTCTCCATCCAATTTACTCTCTATGCATCTATCAATTCATCCATCTATCTATCACCTATCATCAATCAATGTATCATGTAATTATCCGTCTCTTCCATCTATCATCGATCTTTTATGCATCTATCATTCTATCCATCATCTCTTCCATCTATCCATCCATCTATCTATCTATCTATCTATCTATCATCTATCCATCTATGTATCTATCATTCTTCTATTCATCCATCTCTTAAATTCATCTATCCATCTGTCTACCTATCTATTTAATATCAATTCATCTCTTCATCTAAATTCATCTCTCCATCTATCTATCTCAATCTATTCTACTTCTATCCATCTATCTCTTCCGTCTATCTATCTATCATCTATCATCTATCCATGTATCATCTATCCATCTATCTCTTCCATCTATCACCTATCTATCCATCTATCTCTTCATCTATCATTCATCTATCTATCATCTATCATCTATCCATCTCTAATACATCTATCACCTATCTCATCTATCTATCCATCTAGTCATCTATCTATCTATTATCTATCATCTATCTATACATAATACATCTATCACCTATCCAGACATCTATCAACCATCCATCATTCATCTATCTATCTATCATCTATTCATCCATCTATCTATTTATCTCTTCATCCATCTATCATCTATGTATCTATCTCTTCATCTATGCATCTATCTATCTATCTCTCATCTATAAGTTGGCTCATCTATCATCTGTCTATCATTCATCTATCTATCATCTATCATCTCTTCCATCTATCATTCATCCATCATCAATTCATCTATCATCCAACTATCATCCATCTATCCTCATCTATCGTCTATCATCTATCATCTAATCTATCCATCTATCTATCATTCATCTATCATTCATACATTCATACATCTATCCATCTATCTGTCTCATCTATCTATCATCTGTCTATCTATAATACATCTATCATCTATCTATCATTCATCTCATTCATTCATCTCATCTATCTATCTATCTCATCTATCTATCTCTCATCCATCTATCTATCATTCATCTCATCTATCTATTCATCTATCTATCTATCTATCTATTCATCTATCTATCTATCATTCATTCATCTATCATCTATCTATCATCTCATTCATTCATCTATCATTCATCTATCTATCTATCTATCTATCTATCTATCCATTCATTCATCTATCTATTCATTCATCTATCATCATCATTCATCTATCTATTCTATCTATCCATCTATTCATTCATCTATCATTCATCATCTATCTATCTATCCATTCATTCATCTATCTATCTATCTATCTATCTATCTATCTATCATCTATCATTCATCTATGCATCATCTATACATCTATCTCTTCATCTATCATCAATCATCTATCTTTCCATCTATCATTCATCTCTATCATTCATCTATCTATCTATCTGTCTATCTTCATTCATCTATCTATCTATCATTCTTCCATCTATCCTTCATCCAAATCCATCTCATCAATCTACCTCTCCATCCAATCTCACTTTTAGACAACTATCAATTCATGCATCTATCTATCATCTATCATCTATCTATGTATCATCTATCCATTCATCTCTTCATCTATCATCGATCTATCATTCATCCAGCTGTCTATCATTTCATTCATCTATCCATATATTCATTACACATCTATCTATCTATCCATCTATCTATCATCTATCTATCTATCATTCATTCATTCATCTATTCATCTATCTATCCTAATTTCCATCTATTCATTCATCTATCATCCATCATTCATCTATCTATCTATCTATCCATTCATCTATCCATCTATCTATGCTATCTATCATCTATCATCCATCTATGTATCATCTATACATCTATCTCTATCCATCATCAATCATCTATCTCTGTCTATCATTCATCTATCTATCTATCTGTCTATCTATTCATCTATCCATCTATCATTCTTCCATCTATCTCTTCCATCTAAATCTATCTCTATCAATCTACCTTCATCCAATCTCATTTTTAGACAAATTCATCAATTCATGCATCTCATCTATCATTCATCATCATCTATGTATCATTCATCTCATCTATCTCTTCATCTATCATTCATCTATCATTCATCCAGCTGTCTATCATTTCATTCATCTATCATTTTATCATACATCATCTATCTATCCATCTATCTATCTCATCTATCTATCATCATCTATTCATCTATCATCTATTCATCTCATCTATCAATCTCATCATCAATCTGTCATCTATGCATCTCATCTATAGTCTATCATTCAGCATCCATCTCATCTATCCATCTATCTATCTATCTATCTATTATCTCATGTATCATCTCTTCCATCTATCATCGATTCTTTCTGTATCTATCATTTCATTCATCATTCTTCCATTCATCTATCTATTCATCTCATCTATCATTCATCTATCTATCTATCTATCATTCTTCTATTCATCTATCTCTTCATCTATGAATTCATCTGTCTACCTATCTATCTACATTCATCTCATCTATCTCTTCATCTAATCTATCTCTTCCATCTATCTATCTCTTCATCTATTCTATTTCATCTATCTCATCTATCTTCGTTCATCTATCTATCATCTATCATCTCATCTATGTATCATTCATCTATCTATCTCTGCCATCTATCATCTCATCTATCTATCCATCTCATCTCATTCCATCTATCATCCATCTATTCATTATCTATCATTCATCTACCTATCTATCATCTATTCATCATTCATCCATCTATCATCTATTCATTCATCCATCTATCTATCTATCTCATCTATCTCATTCATCTATCTATCATCTATCTATCATCCATCTATCTATCTCATCCATCTATCTCATCTATCTATCTCTTCTATGCATCCATCTATTAT
>JAKWBO010000116.1:72159-114659 GCA_034336685.1 Luscinia luscinia
GGTTAACCTGGTAACTGGGACACAAGACTCCAGCACTCCTATCCATCTCATCCATCCATCCATCCATCCATCCATCCATCCATTCATCCATCCATACACATTCATCCATCATCCATCCATCCATCATCCATCCATCATCCATCCATCCATCATCCATCCATCCATCTATCCATCCATCCATCATCCATCTCATTCCATCATCCATCATCCAACATCCATCTATCCATCATCCATTCCATCCATCCATCCATCCATCTCCATCCATCCATCCATCCATCATCCATCCATCCATCGTTCATCCATCATCCATCCATCCATCCATCCATCCATCCATCCATTCATGCATCCATCCATCTATCATTCATCCATTCATCCATCCATCTATCATCCATCCATTCATCCATCATCCATCCATTCATCTATCCATCCATTCATCTATCATCCATCATCATTCATCTATCATCTCATTCATCTCATTCATCCATCCATCCATCATCCATTCATACATCATTCATCCATTCATCCATCCATCCATCTATTCATTCATCCATCTATCCATCCATCCATCATCTCTTCCATCTATCTCATCCATCTATCCATCTCATCTATCCATCTATCCATCCATCCATCTCATCTATTCATCCATCATCTCATCCATCCATCCATCCATCCATCCATCATCCATCCATCCATCTCATCCATCCATCCATCCATCCATCCATCCATCATTCATCCATCATCCATCCATCCATCCATCTATCCATCATCCATCCATTCATCATCCATCCATTCATCCTCCATCCATCCATTCATCCATCCATCATCCATCATCCATCCATCCATCCATCCATCCATCATCAATCCATCCATGCATCATCCATCCATCATCTCATCCATCCATCCATCCATCCATCCATCATCCATCAATACATCATCCATCCATTCATCCTCCATCCATCCATTCATCCATCATCATCATCCATCCATCCATCATCTATCCATCTCATCCATTCATCCATTCATCCATCTATCTATCTATCCATCTATCTATCATCTATACATTCATCTCATCCATCTCATCATTCATCATCTATCATTCATCTATCATCTATCATTCATTCATCTATCATTCATCCATCTCATTCATCTATCCATTCATCCATTCATTCATCCATCTATCTCATCTATCATCTCATCCATCTATCTCATTCATCTCATCCATCTCATCCATCTCATCCATCATTCATTCAATCTACTCTTTAGACAATCATCAATCCATGCATCCATCTATCATCTATCATTCATCCATGTAACATCTATCCATCCATCTCTCCATCCATCATCCATCCATCATCCATCCATCTATCCATCATCCATCCATCCATCTCATCCATCCATCCATCCATCCTCCATCCATCATCCATCCATCATTCATTATTCATCCATCCATCCATCTATCATCTCATCCATCCATCCATTCATTATCCATCATCCATCCATCCATCCATCATCCATCCATCCATCCATCCATCCATCCATCCATCCATCATCCATCCATCCATGTTCCATCATCCATCCATCCATCATCTCATCCATCCATCCATCATCCATCCATCTATCCATCTCATTCATCATCCATCCATCCATCCATCCATCCATTCATCCATCATCCATCTATGCATAATCCATCCATCATCATATCCATCCATCCATCATTCATCTATCATCCATCCATCCATCATCTATCCATCCATTCATCCATCTATCCATCCATCCATCCATCTATCCATCATCATCCATCCATTCATTCATCTATCCATCTATCCATCTATCATTCATCCATCTATCATCTATCCATCTCATCCATCTATCTATCATTCATCATTCATCTATTCATCCATCATTCATCCATCCATTCATTCATCTATCTATCTATCCATCATTCATCCATCTATCCATCCATCCATTCATCTATCCATCCATTCATTCATCTATCCATCCATCTATCATCTATCATCTATCCATTCATTCATCTCATTCATTCATCTATCATCATCCATCCATCATTCATCCATCATCCATCCATCTATCATCCATCCATCCATCCATCATCCATCCATCATCCATCCATCCATCATCCATCATCCATCATCCATCCATCTCATCCATCTATCATCCATCATCTATCCATTCATCATCCATCCATCCATCCATCCATCCATCCATCCATCCATCCATCCATTCATCCATCCATCCATCCATCCATCCATCCATCTATCATCCATCCATCCATCCATCCATCCATCCATCCATCCATCCATTCATCTATCTATCCATCCATCCATTCATCATCTATCATTCATCCATCCATCATCCATTCATCCATCTATTCATCTATCTATCCATCCATCTCATTCATCTATCATTCATCTATCATTCATTCATTCATCATTCATTCATTCATCTATCTATCCATCCATCTATCCATTCATTCATTCATCTATCATCTCATTCATCTATCTATCTCATTCATTCATCTATCTATTCATCTATCATCTATCTATCTATTCATCTATCTATTCATTCATTCATCTATCATTCATCCATTCATTCATCTATCTATTCATTCATCTATCTATCTATCTATCTATCATTCATCTATCTCATCATTCATTCATCTATCCATTCATCTATCTATCTCATCCATCTATCTCATCTATCTATCTATCATCTATCATCATCATCTATCCATCCATCTATTCATCTATTCATTCATCCATCTATCTATCCATCTATTCATCTATCTATCCATTCATCTATCTATTCATTCATTCATTCATCCATCTATCATTCATCTATCTATCCATTCATCTATTCATCCATTCATCTATCTATTCATCATTCATCTATTCATTCATCTATCATTCATCTATCATTCATCTATCTATCTATCTATCTATCATTCATCTATCTATCTCATCTATCATTCATCTATCATCTATCTATTCATCTATCTATTCATCTATCATTCATCTATCATTCATCTATCTATCATCCATCTATCATCTATCATTCATTCATTCATCTATCCATCTATCTATCTATCTATCTATCTATCATTCATCTATCTCATCTATTCATCTATCATTCATCTATCTATTCATCCATTCATTCATTCATCTATCTATCTATCTATTCATCTCATCTATCTATCTCATCTATCTATCTATCTATTCATTCATCTATCTATCTATCATTCATCTATCTCATCATTCATTCATCTATCTATCTATCTATCATTCATCCATCTATCATCTCATTCATTCATCCATCCATCCATCTATCTATCCATCCATTCATCTATCTATCCATCCATCTATCATCTATTCATCTATTCATCCATTCATCTATCATCTATCTATCATCCATTCATTCATTCATCCATCTATCCATCTATCTATCATCTATCCATTCATCCATCTCATCTATCCATCTATCATCTATCTCATCTATCTATTCATCCATCTATCTATTCATCTCATCTATTCATCTCATTCATCTATCTATTCATCTATCCATCTATCTATCCATCTATCTATCTATTCATCCATTCATCTATCATCTATCATTCATCTATCTATTCATCTCATTCATCTATCTATTCATCATCTATCCATCTATCATTCATCTATCCATTCATCTATCTATCTATCATCATCCATCTATCATCTATCATTCATTCATCTATCATCCATCCATTCATCTATCATCCATCTATCATCTATCTATCATTCATCTATCTATTCATCATCATTCATCTATCTATCTATCTATCTATCTATCTATTCATTCATTCATCTATTCATCTATTCATTCATCTATCATTCATCATTCATTCATCCATTCATTCATCTATCATTCATCTATCTATCTCATCTATCTATCTATCATTCATCTATCTATCTATCTATCTATTCATTCATTCATCTATCCATTCATCTATCTATCTCATTCATCTATCTATTCATCTCATCTATCATCTCATCTATCTATCATCTCATTCATCTATCTATCATTCATTCATTCATTCATCTATCTATCTATCTCATCTATCTATTCATTCATCATTCATCCATCTATCTATCTATCTATCATCTATCTATCTATCATCCATCTATTCATTCATCTATCTATCTATCTATCTATCTATCTCATTCATCTATCTATCTATCATCTATCATCTATTCATTCATCTATCTATCTATCATTCATCTATCATTCATCTATTCATCTATCTATCTATCTATTCATCTATCATTCATCTATCTATCTATCCATTCATTCATCTATCTATTCATCTATCTATCTATTCATCTATCTATCATTCATTCATCTATCTATCTATCATTCATCTATCTATCATTCATCTATCATCTATCTATCTATCTATCTATCTATCTATCATCTCATTCATTCATCTATTCATTCATCATCTATTCATTCATCTATCTATCTATCATTCATTCATCTATCATTCATTCATCTATCTATCTATCATCTATCATTCATTCATCTATCTATCTCATCTATCTATCCATCTATCTATCTATCTATCTATCTATCATTCATCTATCATTCATCTATCTATCTATTCATCTATTCATTCATCTATCTATCTATCTATCATCCATTCATCTATCATTCATTCATCTATTCATCTATCATCTATCATTCATTCATTCATCTATCATCTATCTATCATCTATCATTCATTCATTCATCTATCTATCTATCTATCTATCTATCTATCTATCATTCATTCATCTATCATTCATTCATTCATTCATCTATCTATCATTCATTCATCTCATCTCATTCATCTATCTATCTATCTATCATCTATCTCATTCATCTATCATTCATCTATCTATTCATCTATCATTCATCTATCTATCATTCATTCATCTATCTATCTATTCATTCATCTATCTATCTATCATCTATCTATTCATCTATCATTCATCTATCTATCATTCATCTATCTATCTATCTATCATTCATCTATCTATCTATCCATCTATCTATCTCATCTATCATCTATCTATCTATTCATTCATCTATTCATTCATCTATCTATCTATCTATCTATCTATCTATTCATTCATCTATCTATCATTCATTCATCTATCTATCTATCTATCTATCTATCTATCATCTATCATTCATCTATCTATTCATCTATCTATCTCATTCATCTATCTATCATTCATCCATCATCTATCTATCTATTCATTCATCTATCTATCTATCATCTATCTATCTATCATTCATCATTCATCTATCTATCTATTCATTCATCTATCATTCATCTATCTATCATTCATCTATCTATCTATCATTCATCTATCTATCTTCATCTATCTATCATCCATCCATTCATTCATCTATCCATCTATCTATCCATTCATCTATCCATCTATCTATTCATTCATCTCATCTATCTATCCATCTATCATCTATCCATTCATCTATCTCATCTATCTATCTATCATTCATCTATCTATCTATCATTCATTCATCTATCTATCTATCTATTCATCTATTCATTCATCTATTCATTCATCTATCATCTCATCTCATTCATCTATCTATCATTCATCTATTCATCTATCTATCTATTCATTCATCATCATCTATCCATTCATCTATCTATCTATCTATCATTCATCTATCTATCATTCATCTATCTCATCATTCATCTATCTATTCATTCATCTATCATTCATTCATTCATCTATCATCCATCTCATCCATTCATCTATCATTCATTCATTCATTCATCTATCTATCTATTCATCTATCATCTATCCATTCATCTATCATTCATTCATTCATCATTCATCTATCATCTATCATTCATCTATCTATCATTCATCTATCTATCTATCCATTCATTCATTCATCTATCTATCTCATCTATCTATCTATCCATTCATCTATCTCATCTATCTATCCATTCATTCATCCATTCATCTATCTATCATTCATTCATTCATCTATCTATCTCATCTATCTATCTATCTATCATTCATTCATCTATCATTCATTCATCTATCTATCTATCTATCTATTCATCCATCTATCTATCATCCATCTATCATTCATTCATCTATTCATCTATCTATTCATCTCATCTATCTATCCATCATTCATCTATCTATCTATCATTCATCTATCTATCTCATCTATCATTCATCTATCTATTCATCTATCTATCTATCTATCTATTCATTCATCTATCTATCTATCTATTCATCTATCTATCTATTCATCTATTCATTCATCTATCTATCTATCATTCATCTATCATTCATCTATCTATCCATCTATCTATCTATCTATTCATTCATCTCATTCATCTATCATCATTCATCATCATTCATTCATCTATCTATCTATCATCTATCATTCATCCATTCATCTATTCATCTATCTATCCATCTCATCTATCTATCTATCATTCATTCATCTATCATTCATCTATCTCATCCATTCATCTATCATTCATCTATCTATCTATTCATTCATCTATCTATCATTCATCTATCATTCATCTATCTATCTCATCTATTCATTCATCTATCTATCTATCATCTATCATTCATCTCATCCATCTATTCATCATCATCTATCTATCCATCTATCTATCTATCTATTCATTCATCTATCTATCTATCATCCATTCATCTATCATCCATTCATCTATCCATTCATTCATCTATCTATCTATTCATCTATTCATTCATTCATCCATTCATTCATCATCATCTCATCTATCTATCTATCCATCTATCTATCTATTCATCTATCTATCATTCATCTATCTATCTATTCATTCATTCATTCATCTATCTATCATCATCTATCTATCTATCTATTCATTCATCTATCTATCTATCTATCATTCATTCATCATCTATCTATCCATTCATCTATCTATCTATCTATCCATTCATTCATCTATCATTCATCCATCATCTATCTATCTATCTCATCCATCTCATCTATCTATTCATTCATTCATCTCATCTATCTATCATTCATTCATCTATCATCATCTATCTATTCATTCATCCATCTCATCCATTCATCTATCTATCATTCATTCATCTATTCATTCATTCATCTATCTATCTATCATTCATCTATCTATTCATCATCATTCATCTATTATTCATTCATTCATTCATTCATCATCTATCATCTATCTATCTTCATTCATCTATTCATTCATCATCTATCTATCTATCTATTCATCATTCATCTATCTATCCATCCATCTATCTATCTATCATCTATCATCTCATTCATTCATCTATCTATCTCATTCATTCATTCATTCATTCATCTATCATTCATTCATCCATCTATCTATCTCATCTATCTATTCATCTATCCATTCATCTATTCATCTATCTATCATCTATCTATTCATTCATTCATCTCATCTATCTATTCATCTATCTATCATTCATCTATCTATCTATCTATCATTCATTCATCTCATTCATCATTCATTCATCTATCTATCTATCATTCATTCATCTATTCATCTATTCATTCATCATCATCTATCTATCTATTCATTCATCTATCTATCTATCATCTATCTATTCATTCATCTATTCATTCATTCATCTATCTATCTATCATTCATCTATCATTCATTCATCTATCTATCTCATCTATCATCTATCATCTATCCATTCATCTCATTCATCATCATTCATCTATCTATCCATCTATCATTCATCTCATCTATCTATCTATCTATCATTCATCTATCATTCATCTATCATTCATTCATCTATCTATCATCTATCTATCTCATCCATCTATCATCTATCATTCATTCATCTATCTATCATATCATTCATCTATCTATCTATTCATCTATCATTCATCTATCTATCTATCATCATCTATCTATCATTCATCTATCTATTCATTCATTCATCTATCTATCTATCTATCATTCTATCATTCATTCATTCATCTATCTATTCATCTCATTCATCTATCCATCCATCTATCATTCATCTATCTATCATTCATTCATTCATCCATTCATCTATCTCATCCATTCATCTATCATCTCATCTATTCATTCATCTCATCCATTCATCATTCATCCATCCATTCATCCATCTATCTATCATCTATCTCATCCATCCATTCATCTATCATCCATCCATCCATCTATCCATCTCATCTATCCATCTATCCATTCATTCATCTATCCATCCATCCATTCATCCATCTATCATCTATCCATCATTCATCTATCCATTCATCCATCTATCCATCTATCTCATCTATCTATCCATTCATCTCATTCATCTATCATTCATCCATCTATCTATCTCATTCATTCATCTATCATTCATCTATCTATCTATCTATCTCATTCATCTATCCATCTATTCATCTATCTATTCATCTATCTATCTATCTATCTATCTATCTCATTCATTCATCTATCATTCATCTATTCATTCATTCATTCATCTATCATTCATCTATCTATCTATTCATCTATCTATTCATTCATTCATTCATCATTCATCTATCATCTATCTATCATCTATCTATCTATTCATCTATCTATTCATTCATTCATTCATTCATCTATCTATCTATCTATTCATTCATCTATTCATCTATCCATCTATCATTCATCTATCATTCATCTATTCATCTATCATTCATTCATTCATTCATTCATCTATCTATCATCTATCTATCTATCTATTCATCTATCATCTATTCATTCATCATCTCATCATTCATCTATCTATTCATCTATCATCTCATTCATTCATCTATCTATCTATCTATCTATCATTCATCCATTCATCTCATCTATCCATCTATCCATCTATCATTCATCTATCTATCTATTCATTCATCATCATTCATTCATCTCATTCATTCATCTATCTATCTATCTATTCATCTATCATTCATTCATCTATCATTCATCTATCATTCATTCATCTATCTATTCATCCATCTCATCTATTCATCTCATTCATTCATCTATCTATCTATTCATTCATCATCATTCATCTATCTATCATCTATCTATCTATCTATCTATCTATCTATCTATCTATCTATCTATCATCTATTCATCTATCTATCCATTCATTCATCCATTCATCCATCTATCTATCATTCATCTATCTATCCATTCATCTATCATCTATCTATTCATTCATTCATCTATCATTCATCTATCTATCCATTCATCTATCATTCATCTCATTCATCTATCATCATTCATCTATCTATCTATCTATTCATTCATTCATTCATCTATCATTCATTCATCTATCTATCTATCTCATCTATCTATCATCTATCTATCATTCATTCATTCATTCATCTATCTATCTATCTATCTCATTCATCTATCATCTATCATTCATCTATCTATCTATCATTCATTCATCTATCTATCATTCATCCATTCATCTATCTATCCATCTATCTATTCATCTATCTATTCATTCATATCATTCATCCATTCATCTATCCATTCATCTATTCATCTCATCTATCATCCATCCATCTCATCATCATCTATCTATTCATCTATCTATCTATCATTCATCTATCTATCTCATTCATTCATCTATTCATCTCATTCATCTCATTCATTCATCTATCTATCTATCTATCTATCATTCATTCATTCATCTATTCATCCATCTATCTATTCATCTATCTATTCATTCATTCATCTATCTATTCATCTATCTATTCATTCATCTATTCATTCATCTATCATTCATCTATTCATCTATCCATCTATCTATCTATTCATCTATCCATTCATTCATCCATCTATCTATCCATCCATTCATCTATCCATCATTCATCTATCATTCATTCATCCATCATCCATCCATCCATTCATTCATCTATCATCTATCATCTCATCTATCATCCATTCATCCATTCATCTATCCATCCATCCATTCATTCATCCATTCATCATTCATCCATTCATCTATCATTCATCCATCTATCCATTCATTCATCTATCTATCCATCTATCATTCATCTATCCATCCATCATCTATCCATCTCATCTATCATCTATCATCTATCATTCATCTATCATCCATCCATCTATCTATCCATCATTCATCCATCCATCATTCATCTATCCATTCATTCATTCATTCATTCATCTATTCATCTATCTATCTATCCATTCATCTATCATCTATCATCCATCCATCTATTCATCTCATCCATCTATCTATCCATTCATCTCATCTATCCATCTATCCATCCATCCATCCATCTCATCTATCTCATTCATCTATCTATCCATCTATCATTCATCCATCCATCCATTCATCCATCTATCCATTCATCTCATCCATCTATCCATTCATTCATTCATCTATTCATTCATCCATTCATTCATCTATCCATCTATCATTCATCTATCCATCTATCTCATTCATCTATCTATCATTCATCTATCATCCATTCATTCATCTATCTATTCATTCATCTATCTATCTATCTATCATCCATCTCATTCATCTATCCATCTCATTCATCTATCTATCTATCTATCATTCATCTATCTATCTATCTATTCATCTATCCATTCATCCATCTATCATTCATTCATCTATCATTCATCTATCCATCTATCTATCTTCATCTATCATTCATTCATCTATCTATCTATCTATCTATCCATCTATTCATCATTCATTCATTCATCATTCATCTATCTATCATCTCATTCATTCATCTATCTATCATTCATCTCATCTATTCATCTATCATCATCTATCCATTCATCTATCTATCTATCTATCTCATCTATCTATCTATTCATCTATCTATCTCATCTATTCATCCATCTATTCATTCATCTATCTATCTATCTATCCATTCATTCATCCATTCATCTATCATCCATTCATCTATCATCCATCCATCTATCTATCTCATTCATCTATTCATTCATCTATCTATCTATCCATTCATCTATCATCCATCTATCTATCTATCATTCATCCATCTATCCATCCATTCATTCATCTATCATCTATCTATCATTCATTCATCTATCTATCTATCATCTATTCATCTATCATCATCATCTATCTATCTATCATTCATCTATCTATCTATTCATCTATCTATTCATCTATCTATCCATCTATCATTCATTCATCTATTCATCTATCATTCATCTATCTATTCATCTATCCATTCATCTATTCATTCATCTATCTATCTATTCATCCATTCATCTATTCATTCATCTATCTATCCATTCATCTATCTATTCATCCATCTATCATTCATCTATCCATCTATCTATTCATCCATTCATTCATCTATCTATCCATTCATCCATCTATCATTCATCTATCTATCTATCTATCATTCATTCATCTATCTATCTATTCATCTATCTATCCATTCATCTATCATTCATCTATCCATTCATCTATCATCCATCTCATCTATTCATTCATCCATTCATCTATCTATCTATTCATTCATCTATCTATCCATTCATCTATCTATTCATCCATCCATCTATCTATCTATTCATTCATCCATCTATCATCCATCTATCATCTATCTATCCATCATCTATAATCCAATCATTCATCATCCTTCATCATCTCATCCATCCTCCATCCAACCATTCCTCCATCCATCCATTCTCCATCCAACTTACTCCTCCATGCATCCATCAATCCATCCATCCATCCATCATCCATCATCAATCAATGCATCATGCAATTATCCGTCCTCTCCATCCATCATCGATCCTTATGCATCCATCATCTATCCATCATCCTTCATCCATCCATCCATCCATCCATCCATCCATCCATCCATCCATTCATCCATCATCTCTTCCATTCATTCATCCATCTAATCCATCCATCCATCTATCTATCCATCCATCT
Organism: Luscinia luscinia; assembly: GCA_034336685.1. Taxonomy (NCBI): domain Eukaryota; kingdom Metazoa; phylum Chordata; class Aves; order Passeriformes; family Muscicapidae; genus Luscinia; species Luscinia luscinia. The sequence goes on from JAKWBO010000116.1 coordinate 84,180, forward strand.
AACATCCATCCATCTCTTCATCCAATCTATCTATCCATCCATCTATCTCAATTCATTCTATCTCATCCATCCATCCATCTATCCATCCATCTATCATCCATCATTCATCCATCTATCATCCATCTATCCATTCATCTATCCATTCATCTATCCATCCATCCATCTATCTCATCCATCTATCATTCATTCATCTATCATCTATCATCTATCTATCTCATTCATTCATCTATCATTCATCCATCTATCTATCATTCATCTATCATTCATCTCATCTATTCATCTATTCATTCATCTATCTATCTCATCTATCTATCTATCTATTCATCTATCTATCTATCCATCTATCTATCTATTCATTCATTCATCTATCTCATCTATCTATCATCTATCTATCATTCATCCATTCATTCATCTATCTATCTATTCATTCATCTATCTATCTATCATTCATCTATCTATCATTCATCTATTCATCCATCTATCTATCTATCTATCTATTCATTCATTCATCTATCTATCTATCATCTATTCATCTATCTATTCATCTATCATTCATCTATCATCTATCCATTCATCTATCTATCTATCCATTCATCTATCATTCATTCATCTATCTATCTATTCATCTATCTATCTCATCTATCTATCTCATTCATCTATCATCTATCCATCTATCTATCTCATCTATCTCATCTATCTATCTATCTATTCATCTATCATTCATTCATTCATCTATCTATTCATTCATCTATCTATTCATCTCATCTATCTATCTATCTATCATTCATCTCATTCATCTATCTATCATTCATCTATCTATCTATCATTCATCTATCATCCATTCATCCATCTATCCATCATCTATCATTCATCCATTCATCTATCTATCTATCTATCCATTCATCTATCATCTATCCATTCATCTATCATCTATTCATCTATCATTCATCTATCCATCTATCCATCCATCCATCTATCATTCATCTATCCATCTATCTATCTATTCATCTCATTCATCTATCTATCTCATCCATCTCATCCATCTATCTATCTATCTATCTCATTCATCTCATCCATCTATCATCTATCCATTCATCTATCCATCTATCTATCCATCTATCTATTCATTCATCCATCTATCTATCCATCTATCTATCCATCTATCATCCATCCATCTATCATCTATCCATCTATCTATTCATCTATTCATCCATCTATCTATCCATCTATCATTCATCCATCTATCTATCCATTCATCCATCTATCATTCATCTATCCATCTATCATTCATCCATCTATCCATTCATCTATCATTCATCTATCTATCCATCCATCCATCATCCATCCATCTATCATCCATCATCCATCCATCTTTAATACATCCATCATCCATCCATCCATCTATCATCCATCCATCATCCATCCATCCATCTCATCCATTCATCATCCATCATCCATCCATCCATCATATCATCTCATCCATCAATCCATCCATCATATCATCCATCCATCATTTAGTCCATCCATCCATCAATCTATCATCATCCATTCATCCATCCATCTCATCCATCCATCCATCCATCTCATCTCATCCATCCATCTCATCCATCCTTCCATCCATCCATGTATCATCCACTCTATCATCCATCTATCCATCATCCATAATCCAATCATCCATCATCCTTCCATCATCCTTCCATCCATCCCTCCATCCAACCATTCCTCCATCCATCCATTCTCCATCCAACTTACCCTCCATGCATCCATCAATCCATCCATCCATCCATCACCCATCATCAATCAATGCATCATGCAATTATCCGTCCCTCCATCCATCATCGATCCTTTATGCATCCATCATCTATCCATCATCCTTCCATCCATCCATCCATCCATCCATCCATCCATCCATCCATCATCCATCCATCCATTCATCCATCATCCTTCCATTCATCCATCCCCTAAATCCATCCATCCATCCGTCCACCCATCCATCTAACATCCATCCATCCCTTCATCCAACCATCCCTCCATCCATCTATCCTCAATCCATTCTACTCTCCATCCATCCATCCCTCCGTCCATCCATCCATCATCCATCATCCATCCATGCATCATCCATCCATCCATCCCTCCATCCATCATCCATCCATCCATCCATCCATCCATCCATCCATCATCCATCCATCTATCATCCATCATCCATCCATCCATCATACATCCATCACCCATCCATCCATCCATCATCCATCCATCATCCATCCATCCATCATCCATTCATCCATCCGTCCATCCATCCATCCATCCATCCATCCATCCATCCATCCATCCATCCATCCATCTATCCATCATCCATCCATCCATCCATCCATCCATCCATCCATCCATCCATCCATCCATCCTTCCATGCATCCATCCATTATCCATCATCCATCTATCTATAATCCATCCATCACCCATCCATCCATCCATCCATCCAGTCATCCATCCATCCATTATCCATCATCCATCTATACATAATACATCCATCACCCATCCAGACATCCATCAACCATCCATCATTCATCCATCCATCCATCATCCATTCATCCATCCATCCATTTATCCTTCCATTCATCCATCATCCATGCATCCATCCTTCCATCCATCCATCCATCCATCCATCTATCCATCTATCATCTCATCCATAGTCATTCATCCATCATCCGTCCATCATCCATCCATCCATCATCCATCATCTCTCCATCCATCATTCATCCATCATCAATCCATCTATCATCCATCCATCCATCTATCATTCATCCATCATCCATCCATCTATCATCTATCATCTATCATCCATCCATTCATCTATCCATTCATTCATCTATCATCTATCTATCATTCATCTATCCATCCATCTATCCATCTCATCTATCTATCCATTCATCCATCCATCTATCTATCCATTCATTCATCCATCTCATCTATCCATCCATCTCATCCATCCATTCATTCATCTATCATCTATCCATCTCATTCATCCATCTATCATCCATCTATCTCATCCATTCATCTATCTATCTATCCATTCATCTCATCTATCATTCATCTATCTATCATCCATCTATTCATTCATCTATCCTCATTCATCTATCCATCCATCTATCCATTCATCTATCTATCTATCATCTCATTCATCTATCTATCCATCTATCCATTCATTCATCTATCCATCATTCATCCATCATCTATCCATTCATCTATCATCATCCATCTATCTCATCTATCCATTCATCTATCCATCCATTCATCCATCCATCTCATCTATCCATTCATTCATCTATTCATCTATCATCCATCTATCTATCATCTCATCTATCCATCCATTCATCTATCTATCTCATCCATCTATTCATCCATTCATCTATCCATTCATCTCATCTATCTATTCATCTATCATCATCTATCATTCATCTATCTATCTATCCATTCATCCATCTATCCATTCATCTCATCCATCTATCCATCTATCCATTCATCCATCTATCTATCCATCTATCATCCATCTATCTATCCATTCATCCATCATCTATCCATTCATCCATCTATCATCATCCATTCATTCATTCATCATCTATCTCATCATTCATCTATCTATCCATCTCATCTATTCATCCATCCATTCATCTATTCATCTATCTATCTATCTCATCCATGCATCCATCAATCCATCCATCCATCTATCATTCATCATCAATCATCTATCATCATCTATCTCATCCATTCATCCATCATCATCTTCATCTATCTATTCATCTATCTATCCATCTATCCATCCATTCATCTATCTATCTATCTATCTATCTATTCATCATCCATTCATCCATCTATCCATTCATTCATCTATCCATTCATCCATCTCATTCATCCATCCATCTCATCTATCCATCTATCTATCTATCCATCCATCCATTCATCCATCTATCTCATCCATCTATCTATCTCATCCATTCTATCTATCCATCCATCTATCTATCCATCCATCCATCTATCATCTATCATTCATCTATCTATCATTCATCCATCTATCTATCTCATTCATCTATCATCCATCCATCTATCTATCCATCCATCTATTCATTCATCCATCTATCTATCTATCCATTCATCTATCCATTCATCCATCCATTCATCTATCTATCTATCCATCTATCATCCATTCATCTATCCATCCATCTATCATCCATTCATTCATCTATCCATCTCATCCATCCATCCATCCATCTATCTATCTATCCATTCATCTATCCATCTATCATTCATCTCATCCATCCATCCATTCATCCATCTATCCATCCATCCATCCATCTCTATCCATCCATCCATCCATCTATCCATCATCCATCTATCTATCAATCCATCCATCATCCATCCATCCATCCATCCATCCAGTCATCCATCCATCCATTATCCATCATCCATCTATACATAATACATCCATCACCCATCCAGACATCCATCATCCATCCATCATTCATCCATCCATCCATCATCCATTCATCCATCCATCCATTTATCCTTCCATCCATCCATCATCCATGCATCCATCCTTCCATCCATCCATCCATCCATCCATCCATTCATCCATCATTCATTCATCTATCATCTATCCATCATTCATCTATCTATCCATCTATCTATCATCTATCATCTCATCCATCTATCATTCATCCATCTATCATCTATCATCTATCTATCATCCATCTATCTATCGTCTATCATCTATCATTCAATTCATTCATTCATCTATCTATCTATTCATCTATCTATTCATCTATCTATCTATTCATCTATCTCATCTATTCATCTATTCATTCATCTATCCATCTATCTCATCTATCTATTCATTCATCTATCATTCATCTATCTATCCATTCATCTATCTATCTATCTATCTATCTATCTATCTATCTATTCATTCATCTATCATCTCATCTATCTATCTATCATTCATCTATCTATCCATCTATCATTCATTCATCTATCCATTCATTCATCTATCATTCATCTATCTATCTATCCATCTATCTATCATCCATCCATCTATCTATCTATCCATCTATCTATCCATCTATCTATCCATTCATTCATCTATCCATTCATCTATCTATCTATCCATTCATCCATCTATCCATCTATCTATCATCCATTCATCTCATCCATCTCATCCATTCATCCATCCATCCATCTATCTATCATCTATCTATCCATCATTCATCCATCTATCCATCCATTCATCTCATCCATTCATCTATCATTCATCTATCATTCATCCATCTATCTATCTCATCTATTCATCTATCATTCATCTATCTATCATCATCATCTCATCCATGCATCCATCCATCATATCATCCATCTATCATTTAGTCCATCTATCTATCAATCTATCCATCATCCATTCATTCATCTTTTCTATCCATTCATCCATCTCATCCATCTCATCCATCCATCTATCCATCTCATTCCATCCATCCATGTATCATCCACCTATCATCTCTCTATCCATCATCCATAATTCAATCATCCATCATCCTTCCATCATCCTTCCATCCATCTCTCCATCCAACCATTCCTCCATCCATCCATTCTCCATCCAACTTACCCTCCATGCATCCATCAATCCATCCATCCATCCATCACCCATCATCAATCAATGCATCATGCAATTATCCGTCCCTCCATCCATCATCGATCCTTTATGCATCCATCATCTATCCATCATCCTTCCATCCATCCATCCATCCATCCATCCATCCATCCATCCATCCATCCATCCATCCATTCATCCTTCCATTCATCCATCTCTAAATCCATCCATCCATCCGTCCACCCATCCATCTAACATCCATCCATCCTTCATCCAACCATCTCTCCATCCATCTATCCTCAATCCATTCTACTTCCATCCATCCATCCTCCGTCCATCCATCCATCATCTATCATCCATCCATGTATCATCCATCCATCTATCTCTCCATCTATCATCTATCCATCCATCCATCTATCTCATCCATCTATCATCCATCTATCTATCATCTATCATCCATCTATCTCATATCATCTATCATTCATTCATCTATCTATCATCTCATCTATCATCCATCTCATCTATCTATCTATTCATTCATCTATCCATCTATCTCATCTATCCATCCATCCATCTATCTATCCATCTATCTATCTATCCATTCATCTATCTATCTATCTCATTCATCCATCTATCTATCCATTCATCTATCATTCATTCATCTATCTATCTATCTATTATCTATCATCTATCTATCTATCATTCATCTATCATCTATCCATTCATCTCATCCATCCATCCATCTATCATCTATCTATCTCATCTATCATTCATCTATCTATCATTCATCTATCATCATCATTCATCCATCTATCATCTATCCATTCATCTATCTCATCCATCTATCTATCATTCATTCATCTATCCATCTATCCATTCATCTATCATCTATCCATTCATCTATCTATCTATCCATCTCATTCATCTATCTATCTATCTCATTCATCTATCTATTCATCCATTCATCCATCTATCATCCATCTATCTATCATTCATCTATCTCATCTATCTATCCATTCATCTATCCATCATTCATCTATCCATCCATTCATCTATCTATCATTCATCTATCATTCATCTATCATTCATTCATTCATCTATCCATCTATCTATCCATCATCTATCTATCTATCATCATTCATCTATTCATTCATCTATCTATCTATCATTCATCTATCATTCATCTATCTATCTATTCATTCATCTATCTATTCATCTATTCATCTCATCTATCTATCTATCATTCATCTATCTATCTATCTCATCTATCATTCATTCATCTATCTATCCATTCATCTATCTCATTCATCTATCATCTATCATCCATTCATCTATCTATCATCATCTATCTATCTATTCATTCATCTATCTATCTATCTATTCATCATCTATCTTCATCTATCTATCTATCATTATCTATTCATCTATCTATCTATCATCTATCATTCATTCATCTATCATTCATTCATTCATCTATCTATCTATCATCTATCTATCTATCTATCTATCATTCATTCATTCTATCTATCTATCATTCATCTATCTATTCATTCATCTATTCATCTATCATCTATCATCTATCTCATCATTCATTCATCTATCATCTATCTATCTATCTATCTATCTATCATTCATTCATTCATTCATCTATCTATCTATCATTCATCTATCTATCTATCTATCTATTCATCTATCTATTCATTCATCTCATTCATCTATCATCATTCATCTATCTATTCATCTATCTATCTATCATCTATCTATCATTCATCTATCTATTCATTCATCTATCTATCTATCTATCATTCATTCATCTATCTCATCTCATTCATCTATCTATCTATCATCTATCTATCTATTCATTCATTCATTCATCTATCATTCATCTATCATTCATCTATCTATCTATCATTCATCTCATCTATCTATCTATCATCTATCTATCTATCATTCATCTATTCATCCATTCATCTATCTATCATCTCATCTATCATTCATTCATTCATCTATCATCTATTCATTCATCTATCTATCATCATCTATCTATTCATCTATCATCTATCATTCATCTATCTATTCATTCATCCATTCATCTATCCATTCATCTATCTATCATCTATCTATCTATCCATCTATCATTCATTCATCTATCTATCTATCTATCTCATCTATCATTCATCTATCTATCATCTATCTATCTATCCATTCATCATTCATCTATCATCTATCTATCTATTCATTCATCTATCCATCTATCATTCATCTATCATCTCATTCATCTCATCCATCATCTATCATTCATCTCATCTCATTCATCTATCCATCTATCATCTATCTATCATCTATCTATCATCTATTCATTCATCTATCTATCCATCTATCATCATTCATTCATCTATCTATTCATCTATCTATCATTCATCATCCATCTATCTATCTATCTCATCTATCTATCTATCCATTCATCCATCTATCCATCTATCTATCTATCTATTCATTCATCTATCATTCATCTATCTATCATTCATCTATCTATCCATCCATCTATCTATCTATCATCATCCATCTATCTCATTCATCTATCATTCATCTATCCATCTATCTATCTATTCATTCATCTATCCATCTATCCATCCATCTATCTATCATCTCATCCATCTATCTCATTCATCTATCCATCTCATCTATTCATCTCATCCATCTATCTATCCATTCATCCATCTATCCATTCATTCATCTCATCTATCTATCCATCTATCCATCTATCCATTCATCTATCTATCTATCCATTCATCTATCCATTCATTCATCTATCTATCCATCTATCATCTATCTATCTATCTATCTATTCATTCATCATCATCTATCCATCTATTCATCTATCTATTCATTCATTCATCATCTATCCATTCATCTATCTATCCATCCATTCATCTATCATCTATCCATTCATTCATCTATCTATCTATCCATCCATCCATCCATCCATTCATCCATCCATCTATCTCATCCATCCATCTCATCTATCATCTCATCTCATCATCATCTATCATTCATCTATCTATCATTCATCTATCTATCATTCATCCATTCATCTATCCATCTATCTATTCATCCATCCATCTATCTATCCATCCATCTCATTCATCCATCCATCTATCATCCATGCATCTATCAATTCATCCATCCATCTATCATCCATCATCAATCAATGCATCATGCATCTATCCATCCATCCATCCATCATCTATCCATCTATGCATCCATCATCTATCCATCATCCATTCATCCATCCATCCATCCATCTCATCCATCTATCTATCCATCCATTCATCCATCTATCTATCCATTCATCCATCTATTCATCTATCCATTCATCTATCCATTCATCCATCCATCTATCTATCTATCCATTCATCTCATCTCATCCATCTATCCATCTATCTATCCATCTATCCATTCTATCTATTCATCTATCTATCTCATCTATCCATCCATCTATCATCTATCATTCATCCATGTATCATTCATCTATCTATCTCTATCCATCTATCTATCTATCCATTCATTCATCTATCTATCTATCTATCATTCATCTATCTATTCATTCATCTATCTATCTCATCTATCTATCATTCATTCATCTATCTATTCATTCATCTATCATCTATCTATCATCCATCTATCTATCATCTATTCATTCATCTATCTATCTCATTCATTCATCTATCTATCTATCTATCTATCTATCTATCTATCTATCATTCATCTATCTATCATCTATCTATCTATCATTCATCCATTCATTCATCTATTCATTCATCTATCTATCTATCTATCTATCTATTCATCTATCTATCTATCTATCATTCATTCATCTATTCATTCATCTCATTCATTCATTCATCTATCTATCTCATCTATTCATCTATCATTCATTCATCTATCTATTCATCTATCTATCCATTCATCTATCTATCATCCATTCATCTATTCATTCATCTATCTATCTATTCATTCATTCATCTATCTATCTATTCTATTCATCTATCATTCATTCATCTATCTATTCATCCATCTATCTATCTCATCTATCTATCTATCTATTCATCTATCATCTATTCATTCATCTATCCATTCATCTATCTATCTATCATCTATCATTCATTCATCTATCATTCATCTCATTCATCTATCTATCATCTATCTATCTATCTATCTATCATTCATCTATCATCTATCTATCTATCATTCATTCATTCATCTATTCATTCATTCATTCATCTATCTATCTATCTATCTATCTATCTATCATTCATCTATCTATCTATCTATTCATTCATCTATCTATCCATTCATCTATCTCATCTATCTATTCATTCATCTATCATCTATCTATCTATCTCATCTATCTATCCATCTATCCATTCATCTATCTATCTATCATTCATCTATCTATCATTCATCTATCTCATCCATCCATCTCATCTATCTATCTATCCATTCATCTATCTATCTATCTATCTATCTATCCATCTCATCCATCTATCTATCATTCATCTATCCATCTATCTCATTCATCTATCTATTCATCTATCATCTATCATTCATCTATCTATCCATCTATCATCTATCATTCATCTATCATTCATTCATTCATCTATCTATCTATCATCTATCTATCTATCATTCATCTATCTATCTATCCATCATCATCTATCTATCTATCATCTATCATCTATCCATCCATTCATCTATCTATCCATTCATCCATCTATCTATCCATTCATCTATCTATCCATCTATCTATCTATTCATCTATCTATCTATCTATCATTCATCTATTCATCTATCTCATCTATCTATTCATCTATCCATTCATCTATCATTCATTCATCCATCTATCTATCTATCTCATTCATCTATCTATCTCATTCATCCATCCATCCATTCATCTATCTATCTATCTATCTATCCATCTATCCATTCATCTATCTATCATTCATCTATCATCCATCTATCTATCATCTATAATCCAATCATCCATCATTCTTCATCATCCTTCCATCCATCTCTCCATCCAATCCATTCCTCCATCCATCCATTCTCCATCCAACTTACTCATCCATGCATCCATCAATCCATCCATCCATCCATCACCTATCATCAATCAATGCATCATGCAATTATCCGTCCTCTCCATCCATCATCGATCCTTATGCATCCATCATCTATCCATCATCCTATCCATCCATCCATCCATCCATCCATCCATCCATCCATCCATCCATCCATCCATCCATCTATCTATCATTCTCATTCATCCATCCTCTAATCCATCCATCCATCCGTCCACCCATCCATCTAACATCCATTCATCTCTTCATCCAACTCATCTCTCCATCCATCTATCTCAATTCATTCTATCTTCATTCATCTATCTATCTCGTCCATCTATCTATCATCTATCATTCATCTATGTATCATTCATTCATTCATCTCATCCATCTATCATCCATCTATCTATCTATCTATCTATCTCATCTATCTATTCATCTATCTATCTATCATCTATCTATCTATTCATTCATCTATCATCATCCATTCATCTATCTATCTATCTCATCTATCTATCATTCATCTCATCTATCTATCTATTCATTCATCTATCCATTCATTCATCTATCTATCTATCTCATCCATCTATCTCATTCATCTCATCTATCTATCTATCTATTCATCTATCTATCTATCCATTCATCTATTCATCTATCTCATCTATCTATCCATTCATTCATCTATTATCTATCATCTATCTATCTATAATTCATCTATCATCCATCTCATCTATCCATCTATCTCATCTATTCATCTCATCTATCTATTCATCTATCTATCTATCTATCATTCATCTATCTATTCATTCATCTATCATTCATCTATCTATTCATCTCATTCATTCATCTATCATCTATCTCATTCATTCATCTATCTATTCATTCATCTATCATCTCATTCATCTATTCATTCATCCATCTATCTATCTATCTATCTATCTATCTATCTATCTATCTCATTCATTCATCTATCATTCATCTATCATTCATCCATCTATCTATCTATCTATCATTCATCCATTCATCCATCTATCTATTCATTCATCTATCATTCATCTATCTATCTATCTATCTATCATCTATCTATCATTCATCTATCTATCTATCATCTCATTCATCTATTCATTCATTCATTCATTCATCTATCATTCATCTATCATTCATCTATCATCTATCATTCATTCATCTATCATTCATCTATCATTCATTCATCTATCTATCTATCATCTATTCATTCATTCATCTATCTATCATCTATCTATCTATCTATCTATCTATCTATCTATCTATCATTCATTCATCTATCTCATCTATCTATCTATCTATCCATTCATCTATCTATCATCTATCTATCTATCTCATTCATCTATCCATCTATCTATCTATTCATCTATCTATCTATCTATTCATCTATCTCATCTATCATTCATCTCATCTATCTATTCATCTATCTATCTATTCATCTATCTATCTATCTATCTATCCATCTATCTATCTATTCATCTATCTATCTATCTATCTATCATCTATCATTCATCTATCCATCTATCTATTCATCTCATCATCTATCTATCATTCATCTATCATCATCCATCTATCTATCTATCTATTCATCATCATCCATCTATCTATCTATCATTCATCTATCATTCATCTATCTATCTCATCTATTCATCTATCCATTCATCTATCTATCTATCATTCATCTATCTATCTCATCTATCTCATTCATCTATCTATCTATCTATCTCATCTATCTATTCATTCTATTCATTCATCTATCTATCTATCTATCTATTCATCTATCTATCTATCTATCTATCTATCTATCTATCTATCCATTCATCTATCTATCTCATCTATCATCTATCTATCATTCATCTATCTATCATCTATCATCTCATTCATCTATCATCTCATTCATCTATCTATCTATCTATCCATCTATCCATTCATCTATCTATCTATTCATCTATCATTCATCTATCTATGCATCTATCAATCTCATCCATCTATCTATCATCCATCATCAATCATGCATCTATCTATCTATCCATCCATCCATCCATCATCTATCTATTCATCATCTATCATCTATCCATCATCATTCATCATCTATCCATCTATCTATCCATCCATCTATCATCCATCTATCCATTCATCTATCATCTCATTCTATTCATTCATCCTTCAATTCATCTATCCATCTGTCTATCCATCTATTCAATCATCTATTCATTCATCTTCATCTAATCTATCTCTCATCCATTCATCTATCATCTCATTCATTCTATTCATCCATCTATCTCATCCATCTATCTATCTATCATCTATCATCTATCTATGTATCATCTATCTATCTATCTCATTCTCATCTATCTATCTATCTATCTATCATCCATCTATCTATCTATCATTCATTCATCTATCATCTATCATCTATTCATCTATCATTCATTCATCTATCTATCTATCTATCTATCATCTCATCTATCATTCATCTATCTATCATCTATTCATTCATCTATCTATCTATCTATCTATCTATCTATCTATCTATCTATCTATCCATCTATCTATTCATCTATCATTCATCTATCTATTCATCTCATTCATCTATCATTCATCCATTCATCTATCTATTCATCTATCTATCTATCTATCTATCATCTATCTATCTATTCATCTATCTATCATTCATCTATCTATCTATCTATCTATTCATCTATCTATCTATCTATCATCTATCTATCTATCATATCTATCATTCATCTATCTATCATCTATCATTCATCTATCATTCATCTATCTATCTATCATCTATTCATTCATTCATCTATCTATCTATTCATTCATCTATCTCATCTATCTATCTATCTATTCATTCATTCATTCATCTATCATTCATTCATCTATCTATCTATCTATCTATTCATCCATTCATCTCATCTATCTCATCTATCTATCATTCATCTATCTATCATCTCATCATCTATCCATTCATCATTCATCTATCTATTCTATCTATCATCTCATCCATCCATCCATCCATCTATCTATCTATCCATTCATCTATCTATCCATCTATCTATCCATCTATCCATTCATCTATCATTCATCTATCTATCATTCATCTATCATCCATCCATCCATCTATCCATCTATCCATTCATCCATCTATCTATCTATCCATTCATCTCATCTATTCATCTATCTATCTATTCATCTCATCCATCTCATCCATCTATCATTCATTCATCTATCATCTATCTATCCATCTATCCATCTCATCATCTCATCTATCTATCATTCATTCATCATCCATCTCATCTATCTATCTCATTCATCTATCATCTCATCCATCTATCTATCTATCCATCTATCTATTCATCCATCATCATCCATCTCATCTATCATCTATCATCTATCTATCTATCATCTCATTCATTCATCTCATCTATCTATCATCTATCTATCTCATCTATCTATTCATCTATCTATCTATCATCATCTATCATTCATCTATCTATCATTCATCTATCATCTATTCATTCATCATCTATCTATCTATCTCATTCATCTATCTATCCATTCATTCATTCATCTCATTCATTCATCTATCTATCTATCTCATCTATCATCATTCATCTCATTCATCTATCTATCCATCTCATCATTCATCTATCTATCATCCATCTATCATTCATTCATCTATCTATCTATCTATCATCCATCCATCCATCCATCTATCTATCCATCTATCATCCATCTCATCCATCCATCTATCCATCATCCATCCATTCATCCATCTATCCATCCATCCATCATCCATCCATCCATCCTACTTCCATCCATTCATCCATCCATCATCCATCATCCATCCATCCATTCATCCATCCATCCATCCATCCATCCATCTCATCCATCCATCCATCATCCATCCATCTATCTCATCCATCCATCTCATCCATCCATCCATCTATCCATCCATCCATCCATTCATCCATCCATCATCCATCTATCCATCCATCCATCCATCTATCCATTCATCTATCTATCCATTCATCTATCCATCTCATCTATCTATCCATCTATCTATCCATCTATCTATCTCATTCATCTATCCATTCATTCATTCATCTATCTATCTATCATCTATCTATCATCATTCATCTATCTCATTCATCCATCTATCATTCATCCATCTATCTATCATCCATCATCTATCTATCTATTCATTCATCTATCATCCATCTATCTCATCTATCATTCATCTATCATCTATCCATTCATCTCATCTATTCATTCATCTATCATCTCATTCATCTATCATATATCTATCTATCATTCATTCATCTATTCATCTATTCATTCATCTATCTATCTCATTCATCTATCTATCTATTCATCTATTCATTCATCTCATCTTCATCTCATCTATCTATCCATCTATCTATCTATCTATCTATCTATCTCATTCATCTCATCTATCTATCATTCATCTATCATCTATCTCATTCATCATCTATCATTCATCTATCTATCATTCTATCTATCATTCTTCATCCATCTCATCTCATTCAATCTATTCTCCATTCATCTATTTCATCTCATCTATCTATCTCATGTATCTATCAATTCATCTATCTATCTATCATCATCATCAATCATATCATCTATCTATTCATCCTCCATCTATCATCGATCTTTATGTATCTATCATCTATCATCATTCATTCTATCCATCTCATTCATCTATCCATCTATCTATCTATCATTCATCTATCTATCTATTCATTCATTCTATTCATCTATCCTTACATTCATCTATCTATCTGTCTATCTATCTATTTACATATCATCTATCATCTTTCATTCAATCTATCTCATCCATCTATCTATCTCATTCATTCTATCTATCTATCTATCTATCTCTCTGTCCATCTCATCTATCATCTATCATTCATCTATGTATCATCTATCTATCTATCTCTTCATCTATCTATCATTCATCCATCTATCTCATCTATCTATTCATCTATCATCTATCTATCTATTCATCTATCTATTCATCTATCATCTATCTATCCATTACTCATCTATCTATCTATCATCTCATCTATCATCTATCTATCTATCATCTATTCATCTATCTATCTATCTATCATTCATCTATCTATCTCATCTATCTATCTATCTCATCTATCTATTCATCTCATCTATCTATCTATCATCTATCTATCTATTCATCTATCTATCTATCATCTATTCATTCATCTATCTCATCTATCTATCTCATCTATCTATCTATCATTCATCATCTATCTATCATTCATCTATCATTCATCTATCTATCTATCTATCTATCATTCATTCATCTATCTATCTCATCATCTCATCTATCTATCATTCATCTATCTATCCATCTATCTATCTATCATTCATCTATCATTCATCTATCTATCTCATCTATTCATTCATTCATCTATCTATCTATCTATTCATCTATCATTCATCTATCTATCTATCTATCTATTCATCTATTCATCTCATTCATTCATCTATCTATCTCATCTATCTATCATCCATTCATCTATCCATTCATCTATCTATCTATCTATCTATCATCTATCTATCTATCATTCATCTATCATTCATATCATTCATCTATCATCTATCTATCTCATCTATCTATCTATCTATCATTCATCTATCTCATTCATCTATCATCTCATTCATCCATCTATCATCTCATCTATCATCCATCTATCTATCTATCCATCTCATCTATCATCTATTCATCTATCATCTATCCATTCATCTATCTATCTATCTATTCATCTCATCTATCTATCTATCTATCTCATCATCCATTCATCTATCTATCTCATCTATCTATCTATCTATCTATTCATTCATCTCATCTATCTATCATCTATCTATCCATCTATCATTCATCTATCTATCATCTATCCATTCATTCATCTATCTATTCATTCATCTATCTATCTATCATTCTATCTATCTATCTCATCTATCTATTCTATACATCTATCAATTCATCTATCTATCTATCATCTATCATTCATCTATCTATCATTCATCTATCTATCTCTTCTATCTATCATTCATCTATCATCTATCTAGCTGTCTATCATTCATCCATCTCATCTATATCATTCATTACATCATCTATCTATCATTCATCCATCTATTCATTCATCTATCTATCTATTCATCTATCTATCATCTATTCATTCATCCATCTATTCATTCATCTATCTATCTATCCATCTATCTATCTATTCTATCATCTATCATTCATTCATCTATCTATCTATCTATCTATCTATCATTCATCTATCTCATCTATCTATCTATTCATTCATCTATCTATCTATCTATCTCATTCATCTCATCTATCATCTATCATCTCATCCATCTATCATTCATCTATCTATCATCTCATTCATCTATCTATCCATCTATCTATTCATTCATTCATCTCATCTATCATTCTATCTATCTCTTCATCTCAATCTATCTCTATCAATCTACTCTTCATTCAATTCTATTTTTAGACAATCTATCATTCATCATATCATCTATCATCATCATCTATCTATGTATCATTCATCTATCTATCTCATCTATCTATCTATCATTCATCTATCATTCATCCATCTATCTATCATTCATCCATCTATCCATCTATCTATCCATCTATCCATCTATCTATCTATCTATCTATCTATCTCATCTATCTATCTATCTCATCTATCTATCTATCTATCATCTATCATCTATTCATCTATCAATCTATCTATCTATCATCTATCTATCCATGCATCTATCTATCATCTATCATTCATCATTCATCTCATCTCATCTATCTATCTATCTATTCATTCATTCATCTATCTATTCATTCATCTATCTATCTATTCATTCATTCATTCATCTATCTCATCTCATCTATCTATCTATCATCTATCATCTATCCATTCATCTATCTATCTATCTATCCATCTATCATTCATCTATCATCTATCCATCTCATTCATCTATCATTCTATCCATCATCTCATCTATTCATCTATCTATCTATCTATCTATCTATCTCATCTATCATCTATCTATTCATCTCATCTATCTATTCATCTATCATCATTCATCTATCATCTATTCTATTCATCTATGCATCTATCTATCTATCTATCATTCATCTATCATTCATCTATCTATCTATCTATTCATTCATCTCATTCATCTATCTATCATATCATTCATCTATCTATCTATCTATCATTCATCTATCTATCATCATTCATCTATCTATCTATCTATCTATCTATCATCATCTCATCTATCATTCATCTATCTATTCATCTATCATCTATCTATCTCATCTATCATTCATCTATCTATCTATCTATCTATTCATCTATCTATCATTCATCTATCTATCATCTATCTATCTATCCATTCATCTCATCTATCTATCTATCTATCTATTCATTCATCTATTCATCCATTCATCTATCTATCTATCTATCTATCTCATTCATTCATCTATCTATCTATCATTCATCTATCTCATTCATCTATCTATCTATCTATCTATTCATCCATTCATCTATCTATCTATTCATCTCATCTATCTATCTCATCTATCTCATCCATCTATCATTCATCTATCTATCATTCATCTATCATTCATTCATCTATCTATTCATCTCATCTATCATCTCATCTATCATTCATTCATTCATTCATTCATCTATCTATCTATCATCTATCATTCATCTCATCTATCTATCTATCTATCTATCATCTATCATCTATCTATTCATCTCATTCATCTATCTATCACCATTCATCTATCTATCTATCTATCTATAATTCATCCATTTATCTATCATTCATCTCATCTATCATATCTATCTCATTCATCTATCTATAATCTAATCTATCTATACTATCATCTCATCATCTATCTAATTCATCTATCATTCATCTATCTATCTATCCATCTCATCTATTCATTCATCTATCTATCTATCTATCTATCTATCTATCCATCTATCCATCTATCTATCTATCTATCTATCTATCTATCCATCTATCTATCTATCTATCTATCTATCTATCATTCATCTATCTATCCATTCATCTATCTATCTCATCTATCTATCTATCTATCTATCTATCTATCATCTATTCATCTCATCTATCTATTCATCTATCTATCTATCTATCTATCATTCATCTATCATCTATGTATCTACCTATCGATTCATCTCATCTATCATTCATCTATCATTCATCTATCCATTCATCTATCCATCTATCTATCTCATCTATCTATCTATCTATCTATCTATCTATCATTCATCTATCTATCTATCTGTCATCTATCTATCTATCTATCACTATTCATTCATCTATCTATCTATTCATATCATCTATCATCTATCCATCTATGATTCATCTATCATCTCATCAGTTGATCAATCTATCTATGTATCTATCTATCTCTTCCATAAATATTCTATCCATCTATCTATCTGTCTATCTATCTACTACTCTGTCTATACATCATACATCTATCTATCTCTCCATGCATCTATTCATCTCATCTATCATCTCATCTATCTATCATCTATCAATTCATCTCATCTATCTGCTATGCTTCATCTATCATCTATCTATGCATCATTCATCATATCTCATCTCTTCCATCTATCATCCATCCATCTATCTATCTATCTATCTATCAGTTTCTATCTATCTCTTCCATCTAAATCTATCTCTTTATTCTATCTACTCTCAATCTAATCTCTATTTCATCATACATCCATCAATCTATGTATCTATCTATCATCTATCATCTCATCTATGTATCATCTCATCTATATATCTCTTCCAATCTATCATCCATCTAGTCATCTCATCTATCTGTCTATCATCTCATCTATCTATCCATCTATCTATCTATCTATTCATTCATCTATCTGTCTATCTAATCATCATGTATCTATCTATTTCATCTATCCATCTATCTCGATTCATCTCATCTATCTATCTATCTATCTATCTATCTATCTATTCATCTATCTATCTATTCATCATCTATGATCCATCTGTGATCTGCCTATCTTCCATCTATCATTCATGCATCTATCATCTAATATTATCCATCTCATCTATCATCTATCATCCATCTATCTCTTCCATCTAAATCTATTGCTTCCATCTATTCATCTCTCCATCTATGTATCATCTATCTATCTATCTCTTCCATCTATGCATCTATTTTTCATCTCTCCATCTATGTATCATTCATCTATCTATCTCTTCTATCTATCATCTATTATTCATCCATCTATAATCTATTCATCCATCTATCCATCTATTCTATTCATCTCATCTATCATCTATGTATCTATTCATTCATCCATGTATCTATCTATCTCATCTCTTCATCTATAAGTTATCTCATCCATCATCTGTCTATCTCTCCATCTATCTATCATCTCATCATCGCTTCCATCTCATCATTCATCTATCATTCATCTATCATTCATCCATCTATCTATTCATCTCATCATCATCTATCTATCTATCTATCTATCTATCTCATCTATCTATTCATCTATCTATCTATCATTCTATCTATCTATCTATTCATCTATCTATCTATTCATCTATCTATCTATCCATTCATCTATCTATCTATCTATCATCTATCTATCTATCATTCATCTATCTATCTATCTATCATCTATCTATTCATCTATCTATCTATCTATTCATCTATCATTCTCATTCATCTATCAATCATCTATTCATTCATCTCATCTATTCATTCATTCCATCTATCTATCATCTCATCTATCATCCATCTATCATCCTCAATCTATCATCTATTCATCCATCTCATCTATCTATCTCTCCATCTCATCTATACATCATATGTCATCTGCTATCTATCATTCATCTCATCTATCTATTCTTCTATCTATCTATCATTCATCTATGTGTCTATCTCTTCCATAAATCATCTATCTCTCATCTCTATCTATTGATTATCTCATCTCAACATCCATCTCATCTATCGATCTCTCCATCTCATCTATTCATGTATCTATCTATCATCCATCCATACAATATGTGCCCATCTATACAACATCTATCTCATTCATCCATCTATTTATCCTTCCATCTATTCATCCATCCATCCATCTATAGTCTATCGGTCCATCTCATCTATCATCTCATCTATTATCCATCCATCTATCATCCATCATGTATTTATCCATCTATGCATCATCCATCTATCATCTATTCTATTCATCCATCCATCCATCTACCTATTCATCATCCATCTATCATTCATCCATCATCCATCTATCATCCTTCCGTATATAGTTCCGTCCAACAATCCATCATCCAGCGATCCACCTATACATCGATCATCCATCCATCCTTCGATCCATCCATCCATCCATCCATCTCATCTATCATCCATCCATCTCTCCATCCATCCACGCATCCATCCATCCATCTATCATTCTTCATCCATCTATCTATCTATCCATCTCTCATTAATCTGTCCATCTATCATCCATCTATCATCAATCTATCCATCCATCTATCTATCATACATCCATATATCATCTATCTATCTATCTCTACTTCATCTATTCATTCATCTATCATCCATCTATCTATCATCTCATCTATCTATCTATCTATCTATCTGCTATCTATCATCTATCATCTATCTATGTATCATCTATAGATTCATCTCTTCCATCTATCATCTATCATCCATCTATCTATCTATCATTCATCTATCTATCTATCATCTCATCTATCTATCTATCATCTCATCTATCTTCCATCTATCTATCTATCATCAATTCATCTATCGATCATCCATCTATCGTCTATGCATCCATCTATCTATCTATCTATCCATCTATCTATTCATCTATCATCCATTCTATTCATAATGTATCTATCATCTATCGAGCTATCTATCATCCATCTATCATTCATCTATCTATCATCTATTCATCCATCTATCCATCTATCTATCTATCTATCTATCATTCATCCATCTATCTATCTATCTATTCATCTATCTATTCATCTATCTATCTCATCTATCCATCTATCTATCTATTCATCCATCTATCATCCATCTCATCTATCATCTATTCATCTATCTATCTATCTATCCATTCATCTATCTATCTATCTATTCATTCATCTATCTATCTATCTATCTCTTCATCTATCTATATCTATTCATCTATTCATCTGTCTATCATCTATCTATCTATCATCTATCTCATTCATCTATCTATCTATCTATCTATCATTTCATCTATCTATCTATCTATCCATCTATCCATCTATCTATCTATCTATCTATCTATCTATCTCAATCTATCATTCATCTATCTTCCATTCATCTATCTATAGGTCAATCCATCATCTCTTCCATCTTGATCTATCTATCTATTCATCTATTGATCATCTTTCTATGCATCTATCCATCTCTATAAATATTCTATCTATAATTCATTCATCTATCATTCATCTCAATGTATCTATCGATCTATCTATCTATCTATCTCATCCATTCATCTATCATCTATCATTCATCTCATCTATCATCTATTCATCTATCAGTCCATACATCTATCATTCATCTATCTATCATTCAGCTATCAATCTATTCTATCGATCTCATCTATCTATCTCATTCATCTATCTCATCGTATCTCATCTATACATCTATCCATCTCAATCCATCTCTCTATGCATCTATTCATCCATCTATCATCCATCTATCTATCATCTATCAATTCATCTATCTATCTATCTGCTATGTATCATCTATCATACATCTATGTATCATCTATACATCCATCTCTTCCATCTATCATCTCATCTATCTATTCATCTAACATCTTTTCTATCTATCTCTCCATCTCAATTCATCTCTCTATTCTATCTACTCTCAATACAATCTCTACTTCTAGACAATTCATCAATCTATGTATTCATCTATCATCTATCATCTCAATTCATGTATCATCTCATCCATCTATCTATCATCTATCATCAATCTATAATTCTTCTACCTGTCTATCATTCTTCTATCCATCTATCTATCCATCTATCTCATCTATCTATTCATCATCATTTATGGATCTATCATTCATCTATCATTCATCTATCATCTCATCTATCATCTCTTCCATCTATCATCTATACTTATGCTTCAATTCATTAATTCATCTCTTCTATCTATCTCATCTATCTATCTCTCTATCATCTATTCATTCATCCATCTATCTATTCATTCATTCATCTATCTATCTCATCTATCATCTGTCTCATCTATAATTCAGCTATCATTCATCTATCATCTATCTATTCATTCATCTATCTCTTCTATGTATCTATCTATGTATTCTCATCTCATCTATCAATCATTCATCCATCTCTCCATCTATATACCTATTCATCCATCTATCCATCTATCTACTCTATCCATCTATGCATCTATACATTCATCTATCTATCTATCATTCATCTATCATCTATTCATTCATCTATCTATCATCTATCTATCATCTATCTATCATTCTCAATCTATAATCTATTCATTCATTCATCTATCTATCTATCTTCATCCATCTATACATCATAGGTCATCTGCCATCTATCATCTCATCTATCTATCTATTCTTTTCATCTATCTATCATCCAACTATCTGTCTATCTCTTCCATAAATCATCCATCTATCATCTCTTCTATTCATCATTCATCTAACATCTATCCATCTATCGATCTCTCCATCTCATCTATTCATGCATCTATCTATCATCTATCTATACAATATCTGCCCATCTTACAACATCTATCTATTCATCCATCTATTTATCTCTTCCATCTATTCATCCATCTATCCGTCTATAGTCTATCGGTCCATCTGTCAATCATCCATCTATTATTCATCTATCTACTCATCTATCATGTATTTATTCATCCATGTATCATTCATCTGCCATCTATCCATCCATCTATCATCCATCTATCTCTCCATCCATCTACGTATGCATCTATCCATCTATCATTCATTCATCTATCTATCATCTCTTTCATCTATCTATCTATCATCTATCTATCAATAATCTGCCCATCTATCATCTATCTATCATCCATCTATCTATCTATCTATCCATCTATCATACATCTATACATCATTCATCCATCTATCCTACTCTCCATCTATTCATCTATCTATCATCTATATATCTATCATCATTCATCTATCCATCTATCTATCTATCTATCATCTATCTATCTATCTGTCATCTATCATCTATCATCTATCCATGTATCATCTATAGATCTATCTCTTCCATCTATCATCTATCATTCATCTATCTATCTATCATCCATCTATCTATCTATCATTCATCTATCTTTCCATCCATCTATCTATCTATCATCAATACATCAATTCACTATCCATCTATCTCTCTATGCATCTGCCCATCTATCCATCCATCTATCTATTCATCCATCACCTATCTATCCATAATACATCTATCACCTATCGAGCTATCCATCATCCATCTATCATCCATCTATCTATCATCCATTCATCTCATCTATCCATCTATCTATCTATCATTCATCTCATCTATCTATCTATCATCCATCCATCTATCTATCATTCATCTATCTCTCCATCCATCTATTTATCCATCCATACATTCATCTATCTATCTATCATCTATTCATCTATCCATCTATCTATCTATCCATCTGTCTACTCATCCATCTATCTATCTATGCATCTATGTATCTATCTATCTCTTCTCATCTATAATCTATTCATCTATCATCCATCTATCATCCATCTATCTATCATCCATCTATCATCCATCCATCTATCAATTCATCTATCTATCTGTCTCTCCATTCATCTATCTATACATCAATTCATCATCTCTCCATTCTTGATCTATCTATCCATCTATCTATTGATCAATTCTTCATGCATCTATCCATCTCTACCATAAATATTCCATCTATCATCTATCCATCTATCATTCATCCAACATCTATCGATCCATCCATCTATCTATCTATCTATCTATCCATCTATCTATCTATCTATCATCTATCATCTATACATCTATCATTCATCTATCATCAGTCTATCCATCTATCTATCTTCCATTCATCTATCATTCAGCTATCAATCTATTCTATCGATCCATCCATCTATCAATACAACCATTCATCTATCTATCTATCTATCCATCTATCTATCCATCTATCCATCTATCAATTCATCTATATGTCATCTATCCAATTCATCTCTCTATGTATCTATTCATTCATCTATCATCAATTCAACTATCATCTATCAATTCATCTATCTATCTATCTGCTATGTATCATCTATCATACATCCATGTATCATCTATACATCTATCTCTTCCATCTATCATCCATCTATCCATCTATCCATCTATCTATCTATCATTCTTCTATCAATCATCTATCCAACCATCTCTCTATCTATCCACTCTCAATACAACTTACTTCTCTAGACAACTATCAATTCATGTATTCATCTATCATCTATCATCCAACTCATGTATCATCCATCCATCCATCTCTTCCATCCATCATCAATCCATAATTTTTCCAACTGTCCAACATCCATCCATCCATCCATCTATCTATGTATCCATCCATCCATCTATCTATCATTTATGGATCCATAATTCATCTATCATCCATCTATCATCCATCTATCATCTCTTTCCATCTATCATCTATACTTATGCTCAATTCTAATTCATCTTCCTTCCATCCATCTATCTATTCATCATCCATCTATTCATCATCTATCTATCTCTCCATTCTTCCATCTATCTGTCATCTATGGTCTATCTCTGATTCATCCATCTATCTATTCATCCATCTATTCATGTATCTGTCATCTATGATCCATCTGTGATCTATCCATCTCTCCATCCATCTCTCCACTTCATCTATCATTCAATATTAATTCTCTCCATCCATCTATCATCCATCCATCTCTTCCATCCAAATCCATCGCTCCATCTATTCATCTCTCCATCTATTCTACTTTCCATCCATCCATCTCTCCATCTATTCATCCATTATTCATCATCCATCCATGCATCATCTATCCATCCATCTCTTCCATCTATCATCTATTATTCATCCATCCATTTTCCATCATTCCATCATCCATCCATCCATCCATCACCCATCCATCCAGCCATATATACATTCATCATTCATCCATCATCAATCTATCCATGATCCATCCAGCTATCAATCTATCATTCTTCCATCCACCATCCATCATGCATCCATCCATCATCCATCCATTCATAATCCATCCATTATCCATCCATCCAGCATTCATCCATCCATCTATCCATCCATCTATCCATCCATCCTACCATCATCCATCCATCTATCCATCATCCATCCATGCATCAAACATCCATCCATGAATCCATCCATCATAACATCCATCCATCATTTAGTCTCATTCCATCTATCAAACTCTACTCATCATCCATTCATCCATCCTTCTTCCATCCATCCATCCATCCATCTATCCATCCATCCATCCATCCATCCATCCATCCATCTCTTCCATCCATCCATGCATCATCTACCTATCATCTCTTCTATCTATCATCCATAATCCAATCATCTATCATTCTTCCATCATTCTTCCATCTATCTCTTCCATCCAACTATTTCTCCATCTATCTATTTCTCCATCCAATCTTACTCTCTATGCATCCATCAATCCATCCATCCATCTATCACCTATCATCAATCAATGTATCATGTAATTATCTCGTCCTTCCATCCATCATCGATCCTTATGCATCCATCATCTATCCATCATCTTCCATCCATCCATCCATCCATCCATCCATCCATCTATCATCCATCCATCCATGCATCTATCATCCTTCCGTTCATCCATCTCTAAATCCATCCATCCATCTGTCTACCCATCTATTTAACATCAATCCATCTCTTCATCCAACTCATCTCTCCATCCATCTATCCTCAATCCATTCTACTTTCATCCATCTATCTCTCTCCGTCCATCTCATCTATCATCTATCATCTATCTATGTATCATTCATCTATCTATCTCTTCCATCTATCACTCATCTATCTATCTCATCTATCTCTCCATCTATCATTCATCCATCTATCATCTATCATCCATCTATCTCTAATACATCCATCACCTATCCATCCATCTATCATTCATCTATCATCCATCCATCTATCTCTTCCATTTATCATCTATCATCCATCTATCTCATCATAATATCTCTCCATGAATTCATCCATCATAACATCCATCTATCATTTAGTCCATCCATCTATCAAAACTTACCATCATCTATTCATCCATCTCTTTCTTCCATCCATCCATCTCATCTATCTATCTATCCATTCATCTATCTATCTCTTCCATCCATCTATGTATCATCTACCTATCATTCTTTATCTATCATCTATAATTCAATTCATTCATCATCTTCCATCATTCTTCCATCCATCTCTTCCATCTCAATCTATTCTCTCCATTCATCTATTTCTTCATCCAATCTTACTTCTCTATGTATCTATCAATTCATCCATCTATCTATCATCTATCATCAATCAATGTATCATGCAATTATCCGTCCTCTCCATCCATCATCGATCTCTTATGCATCCATCATCTATCCATCATTCTTCCATCCATCTCATCCATCTATCTATCCATCCATCTATCATCCATCTATCTATGCATCTATCATCCTTCTATTCATCCATCTCTAAATTCATCCATCCATCTGTCTACTCATCTATTTAATATCAATTCATCTCTTCATCCAACTCATCTCTTCCATCCATCTATCTCTCAATCTATTCTATTTCCATCTATCTATCTCTTCCGTCCATCCATCTATCATCTATCATCCATCTATGTATCATCTCATCCATCTATCTCTTCCATCTATCACTCATCCATCTATCTATCTCATCCATCTATCATCTCATCTATCTATCATCCATCATCCATCTCATCTCTTAATACATCTATCACTCATCCATCCATCTATCTATCTAGTCATCCATCTCATCTATTATCTATCATCCATCTATACATAATACATCCATCACCTATCCAGACATCCATCAATCCATCCATCATTCATCCATCCATCTATCATCTATTCATTCATCCATCTATTTATCCTTCCATCCATCTATCATCTATGCATCCATCTCTTCCATCTATGCATCTATCCATCTATCTCTTCATTCATAAGTCATTCATCTATCATCCGTCTATCATCCATCTATCTATCATCTATCATCTCATCCATCTATCATTCATCTCATCTATCAATTCATCTATCATCCAACCATTCATCTATCATCTATCTCATCATTCATTCATCTATCATCTATCATCTATCATCTATCTATCTATCCATCTATCTATCTATTCATTCATTCATCTATCTATCTATCTATCTATTCATCTATCATTCATCCATCTATCTATCTATCTATCTCATTCATCTATCATCTATCCATCTATCATCATCTATCATTCATCTATCATTCATTCATCTATCTATTCATTCATTCTATCTATCTATTCATTCATCTATCTATCTCATCTATCTATCTATCATCTATCTATCTATCATTCATCTATCTATCTCATTCATTCATCTATCTATCATCTATCTATTCATCTATCATTCATTCATCTATCATCTATCTATCTATCTATCTATCTATCTATCATTCATCTATCTATCTATCTATCTATCTATCTATCTATCTATTCATCATCTATCATCATCTCATCTATCTATCTCTACTTCATCTATTCATTCATCTATCATTCATTCATCTATCTATCTATCTATCTCATCTATCTATCTATCTATCTATCTATCTATCTGCTATCTATCATCTATCATTCATCTATGTATCATCTATACATTCATCTCTCTCATCTATCATCAATCATTCATCTCTTCATCTATCATCTATCTATCTATCATTCATCTCATCTATCTATCTATCTATCTCATCTCATCTATCTATCTATCATTCTTCATCTATCTCTTCTATCTAAATTCATCCTCTATCAATCTACTCTCCATCTAACCTACTTTTAGACAACTCATCAATCCATGCATCCATCTATCATCCATCATCCATCCATGTATCATCCATCCATCCATCTCTCCATCTATCATCTATCCATCATCCATCCAGCTGTCCATCATCTATCCATCCATCCATATCATTCATCACATCCATCCATCCATCTATCCATCCATCTATCCATCCATCCATCCATCTATCATCATTCATCCATCTATCCATCTATCATTCATCTATTCATCCATCTATCATCTATTCATTCATCTATCCATCCATTCATCTATCTATCTCATCTATCTATCTATCTATCTATCTATCTCATCTATCATCTATCATCTATCTATGTATCATCTATACATCTATCTCATCCATCTATCATCATCATCTATCTCATTCATCTATCATTCATCTATCTATCATTCATCTCATCTATCTATCTATCTATCTATTCATCTATCTATCTATCATTCATTCCATCTATCTCTTCATCTCAATCTATCTCTATCAATCTACTCTTCCATCTCAATCTCATCTTTAGATCAATTCATCATTCATGTATCTATCTATCATCTATCATTCATCTATGTATCATTCATCCATCTATCTCTTCCATCTATCATCCATCTATCATCCATCCAGCTGTCCATCATCTCATCCATCCATCTATCCATCCATCATCCATTCATCTATCCATCCATCTATCCATCCATCTATCCATCCATCTATCTATCCATCATCCATCATCTATCCATCCATCCATCAATCCATCATCAATCCATCATCCATGCATCCATCCATAGTCTATCATCCAGCCATCCATCCATCCATCCATCCATCTCATCCATCTATCTATCTATCCATGCATCATCCTATCCATCTATCCATCATTCTATCTGCATCTATCATTCATCCATCATCTATCCATCCATCCATCTATCTATCCATCCATCTATCATCTATCCATCTATCCATCTATCATCTATCTCATTCATCCATCTCATCCATCTATCAATTCATCTGTCTACTCATCTATCTACATTCATCTATCTATCTCATCTCAATTCATCTCATCCATCTATCTATCTCTATCTATTCTATCTTCATCCATCTATCTCTTCGTCCATCTATCTATCATCTATCATCCATCTATGTATCATCTATCCATCTATCTCATCCATCTATCATTCATCTATCTATCTATCTATCTCATCCATCTATTCATTCATCTATCTATCATCTATCATCTATCTATCTATCTATCATCCATCTATCATTCATCCATCTATCATCTATTCATCTATCTCATCCATCTATCTATCCATCTCATTCATCTATCTATCTATCTATCCATTCATCTATCTATCCATCTATTCATCCATCTATCTATCATCCATCTATCCATCCATTCATTCATCTATCTATCCATCTCATCTCATTCATCTATC